>JADDOH010005493.1:0-64727 GCA_016648135.1 Agrypnia vestita
ATATAATTGATCTGGTAAACCAAATAGATTCCTTTGAACCAATTACCACTAAAACTGTGGACCAACCAGAAAACTGTAAACAACATTTTGTAGAGGCACTAGCACACTTAAGATTCTAAATATGAACATACGAAGCATAAATCATAATTTTGACGAACTTCTTGTACTACTGCATCGTCTAAATATAGACTTTCAAATCATTATTCTTACGGAATGCTGGTTAAAAGATAAAGACACAATACAGACGATACCAGGATACACCGGGCATAAAACCTCCAAACATTATAACCAAAATGACGGTGTTGTAACATACATTAAAGCAAATCTAAATGTCGAAGTAACTGAACCAGATATAAGTGACGCCAATTGTTTAAAAATTAATTTGTGTAATGGTACCTACATATATGGGATTTATCGACCACCGTCCTTCCAAAATGCGTATGAATACACAAATTCTCTTTCTGAAGAGCTACTCACAATGGTCAAAAACCCAACAATGATCATTGCAGGTGACATAAACATTGACATAACTGCAAGTACTCCCACCACAAATGCATCTGAATACCTATCCATGTTAGCTGAACAAGGTTTCGTTCCTGCCATCAACAACCCAACAAGAGGTAACGCATGTTTAGACCATATTATGGTTAAAAGCAAATTCTTGGTGAAAGGAATTGTATGTGAAACTACTATCACGGATCATTTTCCAGTAATGATTGATATTGGAACACAAAAAATAAATACAAAACCTTATACAAAACCCCGACACAAACTAAATTTTGAAATGCTAAAAAAAGACTTGGAAAAAGAAACTTGGTTACCAGTATACGAGACTAATGATGCTAATACATCATATTCAAAATTCCTGTATATTCTACAAAGCCACATTAAAAAAAATCAAGAACATATATCTAATAAATCGAGGAAAAAAATTAAGAAACCTTGGATAACTGAAAGTTTAGTTAACTGCATAAATAAGAGAGATGTGTTACACAAACAGTCTAAACTTAACCCTCTAAATGTCGGCTTACAAAACTTTTACAAAAAGTATAGAAATATTTGTAATAGAGCGGTCAAATCCGCTAAACACTTTTATTACAAAAATATTATAAAAGAAAATCAACGTGATGCAAAGAAAACATGGGAAATTATAAGAGAAATGACTTCTACACAAACTACTAGAAGCAATGATATATGTGATATGCTGATTCCAAACAAAAATCATGCTACTGAGGATAAGGCCATTACTGAAGTGCTAGATAATGTAAACGGGCATTTCGCTTCGCTTGGTAAAAATTTAGCACAAAATATTTTGTCTCGTCTAAAAACTACTGAAGAAAACCTTAAAACAAATTTAAATTCAGCAAATCCATATTCATTTTTCTTTGCTCCAACCTCCATTCATGAAATTGCTGCAATTATTAGTAACCTAAAGTCTAACAGTGCCCCTGGAAACGATGAGGTAACAGCAAAAGTAGTGAAGTATAATAAAGACCAATTAAGTAAGCCTCTTTGTTATATATTCAATCAAAGTCTCTCAACGGGTATCTTTCCAAATGCACTAAAACTGGCTAGAATCTGTCCAATATTCAAGGGTGGTGATCCCCGTAATCCGAGCCACTATAGACCTATATCGCTCCTAAGTGTTTTTTCTAAAATCTTAGAGAAGATAGTTAAAGTACGTCTTTTAAAATACCTGGATATTCACAAAATAATCTCCAACAATCAATACGGGTTCCAATCAAAACTCTCAACAGAAGATGCAATATGTCAACTAACGGAATTCTTAGTTACACAATTAGATAAAGACAAACGTTGTATTGGTATATTTTTGGACCTAGCCAAAGCTTTCGATACGGTGTCTCATCCACTGCTGCTGCACAAGTTATCAGCTTTGGGAATAAGGGGGACGGCTTTGGCGTGGTTTGAAGATTATCTAAATAACAGGGTTCAGGTAGTTAAATCGGGCGATCACTGCAGCAACCTCCACAAAACATCATATGGAGTACCGCAAGGAAGTGTTTT
This sequence comes from Agrypnia vestita, assembly GCA_016648135.1. Lineage (NCBI taxonomy): Eukaryota > Metazoa > Arthropoda > Insecta > Trichoptera > Phryganeidae > Agrypnia > Agrypnia vestita. The sequence goes on from JADDOH010005493.1 coordinate 2,026, forward strand.
GGGACCCACGCTCTTCCTCATATATGTCAATGAAATGTGTAACTCCAATTTAGAAAACGGTAAAATAATTTCTTTCGCAGATGACACAGTGCTTCTTTTTCAAGATGATTCCTGGGAAGATGTTTTAAAAAAGGCACAAAGTGGATTGAATCGAATAACATCATGGCTTGACAAAAATCTACTAACAGTAAATGCTTCAAAGACAAAATACATGTGTTTCTCCATCAGTAAAAGAACAGTAATAAAGCAGCCCAAAAATCTACTGATTCACACATGTCAATCAAAAGATAAACCCTGTGATTGTACTAATCTGCAGACAACGGAAGATATACGATATCTAGGTGTGTACATAGACCAGCATCTAAACTGGAGAAAACATATTTTGAATCTTACAATCCGAATAAGAAAGCTTGTTTATTTTTTCAAAGAAATTAGAGATGTACTCGACGCATCGACAAGAAGAATAGTATACTATGCACTGTGTCACTCACTCATTAATTATGCAACTGTCAGTTGGGGGGGTGCAGCTTGTACTATATTAGATTCACTAAGCAAAACCCAGAAAATGGTATTGAGAGTTCTTCATAAAAAGCCATTTCGTTTTCCTTCAGAAGAACTTTTCAGAGAATGTCACGTCCTGGACATCAATCAAACATATTTACTCAACACTTTAAAATATTTTTTCCGACATAAACAAGATCACCAACAAATAACTCACTCACATTCAAAAAGGGCACAGGTGAACTGCAACTATCTTGTACCAAAATTCAAAAAAACTTTTTCACAAAGATTTCACCTCTTCCAAGCACCAAAAACATTCAATACTCTTAACACTAAACTTAAAACATGTAGCCATAGTCTCGCGTATTTTTCTTCTAAAGTGAAACTCTGGCTGCATGAAAAGGGAAGGAAGCATGCCCAAAACCTATTAAAAGCCATCATATAAACTAAATTTAAAATATACTATTCCTACAAGAACATTTACTGTCACTTACTGTCTTACTGTTACTGTCATCTTTTTAAATACTTTTAATTGTTTTATTTTATTTTATTTTATTAATATCCTATTCAGATCATTTTTTTCACTTACTGTCTTACTGTTACTGTCATCTTTTTAAATACTTTTAATTGTTTTATTTTATTTTATTTTATTAATATCCTATTCAGATCATTTTTTTCACTTACTGTCTTACTGTTACTGTCATCTTTTTAAATACTTTTAATTGTTTTATTTTATTTTATTTTATTAATATCCTATTCAGATCATTTTTTTCACTTACTGTCTTACTGTTACTGTCATCTTTTTAAATACTTTTAATTGTTTTATTTTATTTTATTTTATTAATATCCTTTCAGATCATTTTTTTCACTTACTGTCTTACTGTTACTGTCATCTTTTTAAATACTTTTAATTGTTTTATTTTATTTTATTTTATTAATATCCTATTCAGATCATTTTTTTCACTTACTGTCTTACTGTTACTGTCATCTTTTTAAATACTTTTAATTGTTTTATTTTATTTTATTTTATTAATATCCTATTCAGATCATTTTTTTCACTTACTGTCTTACTGTTACTGTCATCTTTTTAAATACTTTTAATTGTTTTATTTTATTTTATTTTATTAATATCCTATTCAGATCATTTTTTTTCCTTTGTCTATAATATAATTAATTAACACCATTATTAAATTGTAAACATTTAATTATTACTATTACTTAATTTTAATTGGCAATAAGATTTATTCACAAATGTTATATAAATAATAAATATTCTTGAACATTATACTACTGGAAGAGCACTGTCTGCTATAATACAGTAAATTACTAGTGTAGCAGGCAGGGCGTCAAATCAATTTAGTGTTTACTTGCTGCCAAGACACTCAACAACAATGAAAAAAGCTTCGTTAAATTTTGTAAACACTGTAAACATTTGTAACATTGAACATTGAATAAACATTTGAATTTGAATTTGAATTTGTTTTCCCAGAAACGATTCTCGAAGTTTCGTTGAAGTCGTACTCAACGCCATCAGGAGAACGACGTGAGGGAGTCCATTGAAATATACAAACATTCCAATTTCAATAGAGATGACAGTTACAAACTGTCAAATATTTGGCGCCCTGTACTCACAACTTCTATCGTAGAAGAAGTGAACACTCCACAAAGTGTATATAATTTACGCCCTCGAAAGTAGTCAGTCCGCCCTCTACCTTCGCGGGTAAAGGTCATCCTCATGATGACGTTGAATAAGAATACAACGAAACGTCGAGAATCGTTTCTCGGAAAAAACATACGGTTCGTATAAAATAAACGCAACCAGTTACAGTTAAAAATTAATAAATTACCGACCATCACAGTATTTGTATTATGAATTTAATTCTTCAAATTATTCAAATTCACTTTGTGGCACCATTTTATAAATAAAATAATGAAAACTTTGTTTTAGCCACACTAGAATTTTGTTTTAAAAAATTCAACACGCTTCGGGAGCGATGCTCTCTTCTTCAGGACAATGAATGTACTGAAATTAATCAACCTTCAAGGACTTGCCACGTGACAAAATGGCCATTTCATACTGAAGTGAGATTTGATGTCGATTTTAGACTGAAACAATTTGATAGCAAACACAGCAATATCCAATAATGTAAATAGCAATAGCAGCAATGTCTTCTATTCAGTAGCAAACATAGCAATATCCGTTTTTAAAAGTTAATATTTATTAACTTTTAAATAGCTTGTTTGTAGCTTTTGAGTAGCTTGTTGGTCTTGTGGTTAGGACTCTCGCCTCGTGATTCAAAGGTCGCAGGTTTGAATCTCACTCCAGACAAGCAAGTTAGTCCTATTTTCATACAAGCGTTTAGCTTAATTTGAAAATAGTAAGAATATTGATGTGATACGAATTCCATGTTTGCATCTCTATAAAAAAAAAACATGGATAATGATACGTATTACTCACGTACATATATAAAAGGATATTTTTTTGCTAATTTTAAAACATTAAGATAATAAAGAGGGTATATTTGCATTCTCAGATGATTTGGGCATATTGAGCGAATAAATGAAGAAAGAATAGTAAGGATACGACGCAAGTGTTGACGTCACCAGAGAGAGAGAGATAGAGAGAGTGAGAGAGCAACCGTGGAAGACGTGGCATGACCAAATTAACTCCATATAATGGAAGATGGTCCTCCTAGGAGAAACCTCAGCAATCTTCGATCTTGCATGCAAAGAATATAAGGAGGTTTAAACTGAAGTGCAAAAATTATATTATAAAAACTTTTAAATGATTAGATGGAATGCAACATGTCCAAGTGAAATAATGTGTTAGCCCACACAACATTATGTGTGGAACTAAATTATTAAGTTAAATAAATAAAATGTTTGAAAGAAGATGAGGCGAAAGTTGTGTGTCGGAATAGAAGAGTGTGACGCTCTATCTTCTCTGCCTACCCCGCGGGAAATTGGCGTGATGTAATTAAGTAACATAATAATTGACATACACTCTAATATAAGTAAGAAATGTTGTATATTAATATTTATTCAACTTAAAAGTCGCAAAACGCTACGAGTACACAGAATTTACAGGATCGCATTTTTCATTTCGTTTCAATGAAATTCATTTCAGCGGTTTTTTAATAAAATGTGGGTTTTTTATGTGGTTTAAAATATGTCAGAAAATAAATTAAAATCAGACTGACTTTAAAACTGCGACATTTTTTGGAGAATTTCATGATGTGGAATTTTTATTCTTAAATAGTAATTAGCGTTATTTCAATAAAAAAACTTTTAAAGAGTGGTTAAAGACTCAAAGTGTGGGAGTAAATACAATATATTGTTTAAAATTATCTCTTTATATGAATAAAAAGCGTAAAATTGTATTGCAAATTTTAAAATATATAAATCTATTATTATTTAATATTTTTTAATTATATATGTACAGTTTTATCATAATAATGCTAGATTTACACCCGTAAAAAAACATATTATTATAAATAGAAGACACTGAAATCAAATTTTTTGGTCGCGGCCTGTCGATAAACGTTTATTTTTTCCTAATTATTATAAATAATGTTCAGTTTATTATTTTTACATACGAAAAAATTTTGTCTAAGCTATCGTCCTAAAAAAATTGTAGTTTAGCATATACATTCTGACACAAATGAATTATAAAAACTCACACTTTCTAAAAAAATCTAAAATATTTAACAGAATGTTAGTAAACTTAGTAAAAACCACTACCAGATTTACGGTCTACCGGTTTCGAGACGTACCCGTCTCTTCGTCAGGACCAACACTACACTACTACATTCACAACACTATACACCCCAACCATAGTATTGTAAAACTACCACCACTACTTCAATTAGTAGTTGTAGTACAATTTCTCTGACAAGATTAACACGCATGTGAACAAGAGTGGTGATAGTTTTACAATACTATGGTTGGGGTGTTAAGTGTTGTGAATGTAGTATTGTAGTGTTGGTCCTGACGAAGAGACGGGTACGTCTCGAAACCGGTAGATCGTAAATCTGATAGTGGTTTTTAGTGAGTTTACTAACATTCTGTTATTATGTCTAACCACAACGTTAATGCTTTAAATATTAAAAAAAAAAAAAATAGAGATGCGAACACAGAATACGTGTTACATCAATATTCTTACTATTTTCAAACTAAGCTAAACGCTTGTGCTATGAAAATAGTACTAACTTGCTGGTCTGGAGTGAGGTTCGAACCCGCGACCTTTAGATCGCGAGGCGAGAGTCCTAACCACAAGACCAACAATATTTATTTATAGTGAATGTCCAGCCTAAATATTGGCTTCATATAGTTTTTCTAGCATGCTTAACAAAATTTGGCAGATATTCTTTCATTGGCTATAAATATATATATATATATATATATATGTTCTATGGTGTAGCTTGACAGCGCGTGGGTGATAGCGGTCACATGAAAGATCAGCGGAAGACCTCAATTTTGACAAATCCTCAAATTAGTTTCGCTGGATACACAAGATACCTCTAATAAATACGTGTATTGTCAACAACGTGGAGTCAAAATGTAACTATCGTAATATTGCTGAAGCAGAATCCGATTTCGACGAAATGTATCATTAACATGTTTGTAATATATATTATAGATGTCTCATTATATCACATATCAGAGACGAAATTATATTTTTTATGGGAAAGTAGGTAAACAAGTTATTGTGTTTATAGGGCTTACTATCGTACGGCTGGCTTATGTGATCACCTTACACATTGTAGCATTCACTATTTCCACCCGTGTTGCGTGGAACTACCGGAATACCACGTCTATTAAATTTTTGGAAGTGGTATATTCATTTATTTCAAAAAATCCTTGTTTACAATATAAGGGTACTTAATAATAATTTAACAATAAAAATATAAGATAAGATTACACAATTTTTTTTTGTTAGATTTGTGGATTATGCCACTCTACTAGGCTACGCCTGTCCCAGAGTGGCGTTATAGAACACTATTATAATATTTTTTTGTATTCGTCAATAATATTTGTTTTCATAAGGTAATAATTATGTATCTACAAAGTATCAAGTGCAATGTTAGTGATAGGTTAAGTTAGTCATAAGTCCAAGTGTAAATATGTGTAGAATATTGTTTAATGTAAAAAGAGTTAAAGTTTTGTTTAAGATTATTTTTTATTTTCCTTAATTAATTAATTGATATATATTTAAGTTTTATAACCCGTTTCATCTGTATGTTGTAATTATCATTAGCGCGACCGGCATCCATACCTTTTTTATTCCCTTTAATTAATCACAGATGTTACTAATGGCACATCTATTTTTGATTGGAATTTTTAAAGCAATATCCTTCGATACCTACTTTCACATAAATATAATTTCGTTTCTATGAGACATCTATAATATATCCCGATTAATGATGTCCTTGGGACAAAATCCAGTACAGTGTTCTGAAAAATTTGGAAAACTCAAAATATTCTGAATTTCTAAAAGTTCTAATTTATCTAATAATTAACTATTATTCTGAATTATTTGTATGCAAAATTTCTAAACCTTTCTTAACATCAAAATAAGGATGATCCAAAGATGATGAGAAAATTCAGAACAATTATTACTATTTTGTCATCCTAAATGTTCCTTGATTCTTATAATAATAATACATTTGAATAAATACATTTTAAAACAAATTTGTACTTTGTAATACATTTTTCTACAAACCTTCTGTTTGTAGAAAACAGAAGGTTTGTCCCATACACACACACACACACACACACACACACACACACACACAAACACACACAGACTGTCACAATTTTAGGGATCCCTTAAAAATTAATGAAAGCCGCCTTTGTGAAATACGTCAACTATAATATATAAAGAATACGTAAACCGTTTTTACAACCCTTTCACAAAACTTTAGGGTAGGTAGTAATCGAACTCATAGACTTTAGGAAAAAGTCTTTTTTGCGCAGTTGTTCTGAAACATTGGCTAGTTGCGATTATTTTGTTTTCTCACTCTGCCTACGGATCAATATTTGTTCTATCACATACATGAATATTATAATGGGGGGTGTACGACTTTTAGAAACTCTGTATTTTTTATGAAACTTTTGGATGAACTGAATATATTAAATTATAGATGTCTCACAGAGAAGAAATTTTTCATTTAATAGTCGACAATTTGGCGTTTATTGGACAGAATTGTTGCTTGTTAATAATTGCTTGATACATATAAATCAATATATATATATACATAATAAGAAACCCGTGTTTCCCTATCCGCCAAGTTTTCTCCACAACCAGCAACAACCATCCACTGGTGGTTATGGTGGTGGATAGCCCTTGGTGTCACATCGAAAATATGCGAGTTTGGTGGGGGTGGCTGTGCGTGGGTGGGAGTGGGTGACGAAAATGTGCTTTCTAGCACAATGTTTTGTTATGGGAAGGCCGCAAATGCTTCAGATTTGTTTCAAAATAGGCGCGCCGACTGTGTCGGTGAGTCTAGAAGGTATTGGAAAAACCTGCTCTAGAAAGTTCTGGAAGGAGAAGGTTCTAGAAAATTCCCGAAAGTTCGGGCGGAATGTGTCGGTGTGTCTAGAAGGTTCCTGTTCATTCGATAAATTTGAAGGAGTATTTTCTAGAAGGTTCGCCAGAGTGCTATGAAAGCCGCGCGGGCACAGCTAGTATAGGATAACGAGGAACCTACAGACGTTGTCCTGCCCGAAAAGCTTTATGCCCGAATCTACTTTTCCTTTAAATAATCCGACTGCAGCGCTACTTACCGGGTCCAGTTGTAAATCTAAACCATCCAAGGACCCACTCAAACGCACACCAAAAATTTCATTAAAATCGGCCCAGCCGTTTAGGAGGAATCCAGTGACATACACACGTACAGAATTATATGCGTAAAGATATATAACAAGCCTCTCGGCAACTACCTACCTCGTTAGATATACAGATATACCTGTGCTGAAGTTGGTGAAATGGGAGGTTTATATAAAAAACATGTATGGATGACATTAAAATTAGGCTACAGTGATTATGACCTATGTTAGTTGACTTAAGGGGGGGGGGTTAAGGTTTTTAACTTTTTTTTTTTGCATTTTATTTTTAATTTTTTAAATGAATGTATAACATCGCAAGAATATTGTGTCAAAATTTCAAGTCAATCGGAGCAAAATTGACGAAATTATGAACATTTGAGCGATATCAGACTGATTTTCTATTCCTGCTCGGGCAGTTAAGAGACGCGCTCACCTGAGGACTACCGGACGTGCTATTATATTAGAAGAGTTTTGCTTAGACAAGGACAAAAAGATGCTGATGATTAAAGCTCTTTGCTGTGTGAACATGGCATCGACGATTATGTGTAAGTATAAAATAAGTGTTGAGTTTTATTTTGAATTTTACAGTGTTCAAAACTTTAAAGCGTATTCCCCATATCTCACGTTTTCAAAGTCGGTGTCCATCATAACTTCAAAACTACTACACCGATCCTTTTGAAATTTTGAACACTATTTTTGTACATAATTTACGAGGTAACGCTGTCGAGTTTTTTTCAAATTTGTTATTAATTTTTATTTTTTAATAACAAATTAGTCGATATTTTTCGCAAAAAATCGCGTTTTTCCCTTCAAAGTGTTCCAAAAAATTGAAAAATTGAAATTTCAAAAAAACCTCCCAGCGTTACCTGGGAAAATCTATTATCTAACGAATGAACTTTGATTTTTGGATTTCAGATGATCTATCACCAAGTTATGATGGACACCGCAATTCTACTTTTTTCCGAGACACGTCCGAATAATTGCTGCCATTGCCGTACTTTTTAATATTTCGTCTTGAAAATTTTACACAATATTCTTCAAATGTCATACTTTAATGTATCATTGGTTTTAATAAAGAAATTTTAACTGTGTCGTCAAAAAAAAATTCACAAAAACATGCCTTTTTTGGTACGAATTAACCTTACCCCCCCTTAAGTCACTTCACACAATTCAACATCCACCAATTCCACCGGAAGAACATCCACACATTATTAAATTTTTGATAAAAATACTTAACTACGCGAAGCTATCGTGTAGGAGAAATATAAGTGATTTAGTTTGTCCGCATAAAATTATATTAAAACTCGCCTGAGTTATTACAAATAGTTACTAGCAGAGTACCTTAACGGGCGGTTTAACGACAGAGCAAGCTATTTTGCGTATTATGAATTAACCTATACAAAGGTTGTACCACCTAGGCAATCAATACAGCCCTGTTGATATATTTAAAGCTCGTATGCTATACACATTCATAGGACAAATCTACTTTTATTTTATAGTTTGCCTACATATAAATATATTATTTATTGTATTTGTATTGCTAATATTCTTTCCTTTCTTATTTTCTTATGTACTTATTACTTACTGCATTTATATCGCTGATATTCCATAATTTTTTGTAATTTTCTCATTTACCTAGATAGCAATGCTACATGTTATCTAATGGTCCAATTTAGGGCATATATTAATTATAAATATATAAATAAATCACGAGTGTCATTTAAGACTTCCCTGTGCCCATAAATTGTGTTGTGATTTTTTAGTACTTTTTTCCTTCGAAACTGCTATATTGAAGATAAATAAATAATATGTTTTGTGGTCCTGAAATGGACCTTTTGTATTATTGTTCTGGATACGACGAGAATTGGTGGCCTAAAAATAGTTATTTATTATTGTTATCAATGCAACCAAAGTTGGTAGACCAAAAAGGGCTTTTTTCCCCTTGTTATATTTTGTTGTACATCCAATCCACCATAGTCTACGCGCTGATTGGCTGATACACTGGGTCAAACGTGGATACCTTATAAATCCACTAAATGCAAAGGCTGTGTCTTTTTTGTATTGTTCTACACTTCCTTGGCTTCGGTCCAGTATCTAAAACTACCCTAATTTCTCCGGAATGAAATGAAATTCGTAAAATGTTTTTTTTCCTTCATATCGTCCGATATGCAACGCGTTTTTGATGTGTAGCATCTTTCCTCTCGCTTTACTGCAATCTGTGGCAGTGATTTGGTGAAAAAAGACGGAAATGCGTAAGTGCGCGCAATTTCATTTGACCAATGTGCCCGCGCGATGGAAAAATAATCATCGTTTATAAACAAATCAGTATCCAGCAAGTGCCATCACAGTGAGAACGCACACTTCCAACAGCCAGTCCTTCTGATTTTGTATATATGTTACATGGCAGGTGTCAAGCGTGTGGATGTTATAACTTTGATACATTTTGGCTTATATCTTCGAAACTATCCAATAAATACCTATATTTTTTTACATTAATGTAAACAATAACTACCCTTAATGATTTACATTCTCAAATTTAATGTAATTTATGTGATTATTTTTAAATATTTATTCAAAGTTTTCATACAATATATATGGCGACACACTACCGCCATCTATGAAAATAAATAAAAACATATAATTGACCAAATACAATAGACATTTGCATTTCGCCTTTGAAAAATATGTTTTATTGCTAATTCAAGATTAATTTTTATTGATTTATGTCACTAAAATATCAAAAAAATATTTACAAAGTAAAAAAACGCATTTATGCACAAAAAATAAAAATATACTAATTTTCCCTAAAAAAATGTAGTTAAGATCCATCTTCATATCCCTATGATTTGAACATGTTCTAATTATTTTTAAGTTCTGAAGTTATTTCCAATGGAAAGAGCGTAAAATATTTAGTTTAGAAGGCTTATGAACTCATTTTTGACAAAAATGTTAGTTAACAATTTCTTGCCGTGGGGTCTTCAAATGTTACACATCACGTGCGACTACTGCAAGGCTCGCTCGTTTTTTTTTGCAATGGTCACAATGGTCGCATATCGCACCGCGGCCGGCCGTTCTCTCGCTGAAATCTCTTTTGCAACAGGGCTAAATAAAGTATGAGGCCCGTCGGTCGGATAAACATGGCGGGCGGAGAATTTCCATTTTGTAATATTCACAGCTGCGCGCGCTCGCCGCTACCTACGGCGGGTAAATAATTTAAGATTCCCGCTCCTGCAGTTGGCGGCCCTGCGGCTTACCGCGCGAAAATCGGAGGCTTAGCGACTGCATTACTTCTATTATTTATTCATTAATATACAGATAATAATACAACACTACCCGTGAAAAATCACGGAACATAATTGGGTTTTTCATGTACAGATAATAATTAATAAAGCAATGAAATAAAAAGTTGAAATCCGTTAATAAGTGACTGAGAAATGTATTATTTAAGTCTAAGTTTTGTCACATATCGTGGGTGCGGTAAAACAAATGAAAACACTGGAAATTAATTAGCGATTTATTAATTAGTGATTAATAAATTATTAAATGGGCAAAGTCACTTATCACGAATTAAATTAACACACTTTTATATAATCAAATTATTTCGTAATTTATCACTCGTATATAAATTCTTTAATGCCGCAAGTGAGTACTTCGCTTTATTAATCTGCGCGTCACTAGTATCACACACGCGTTGGTAACACTGATCGGCTTGTCGCAAATCTCGGTTGGGAAGAAACTTCAAAATAAAACTATTAGCTTTTATAGTAAACACGCTGTATACTGTTTCCGAACGTTCCAGACGTTTGTAGTTTGTTCCCGCCGTTTCCCGACCGTTCCAGATATTCTTCGAATGATTTATCTCATTCTGGAGTGTGGTAGTGCATTCCAGAATGGATGTACAAGGTCCTAGAGGTTTCGATAGTTTTGTTTCATAGGATTCCAATCGTGCGTAAATTTATCCGAATTCTATTATCACGTTACATTACGACAGTGGTCTTGCGTCGCATGTGACGTCATTTGACCTAATCGAGATCATCGCAGTACTAGTTAGTAAGCGAACACGAGCCGTGTCGTCTAGGTCGAGTGACGTCACACGCTGGACTGTCGCATGAAACGAAATTATTTTTGAAGTGCAACTTTGAAGTTTCATCAATTTTTTATTTGTAGAAATATTTAATGATTGTTTTACATTTTTGTTTCATTTTAATTATTTTTTCATAATTATTCTATATAAAAAATGGAAATTTCTTCATTGCAGGATTTTGAAGCTTAAAATTCATGAATAGAAAACGATTTGTGTTTTATAATTATTTAATTCGCTTAAACATAAAACTAAATTTAATAAAATAATAATATACAAATGTCAACACCGTGTCAATTTGGTGGGGCGATCCTTGCGTGTTACCTGAGCCGCGTGCTGATTGCGTGTCGCACTCTAATTATATAAACTTGTAATTTCAGTAAGCAACAGACGGACAGACAGATTTAGATGAGGTTTATGTCTAGCGCTTATAATACTAGGGTTGTTCCCGTTCCCAACCAAGATAACTACCCAATACACCACCTGCTGCCCTTCCCTAATAGGCTGATAAAATTCTGTATATAAGATTAGTTATTAATTACACCTCAGGATGAGAGGGGCTCCTTTTCTCGAAACTACAGTATTAACAAAATAACTCATGTGTGTTTGATAAAATCTGTGTGCTTAAAAAAATATATAAATAAGTCGCCTCATTTTTTTGACAGTTACCTTTCCTTTTATTCCATAAAATAATATCAAGCACTCTTCAAATCCTTGCATATCCTTCAATAACTTCTCAGTGAAGTTCAAGGTTTTACATACAAATATCACTATTGGCTTAACGATCACACTGCAAATGCGAAACTCGACTTTTCTTGACAATAGTTGGCATCCGAGAATGCTTTTTTGCAAACTATTTTTAAGCTGAATATTGTTCAAAAAAATCTTTAAGTGCCACCTCCTTTCATCCCTCAACCCTTTAGTATTTCCAACCCCAATAAATGAAAACACAAGGGGTATTGTCGTGATTTCGACCACTGCAAATTTTCGGCCAAGGTAAAAGGCTACACTGAATTCCAACTCGAAAGGAATAATCGATTTATTATAACTATAAGGCTTTCGGAAGCAGATGAACATAGATAAATTCTATCTGTATTTAAAACTGATGTCCTCTACGTAAAAGATAAAATAGCAAATGGCAAACCTCATCCAGGTTGTTCGGGAACTATCCAGGTTTTCGTGTATTCCTGTGCATTCCATTAATTCCTGCGCAGTTTATATCAGAAATGACAATGGTAAATACCGTTCTCTGCGATTCTACCAGCTATTGTTATCAGACTGATATTTAGTTCGATAAATGTAAATTATAATTATATCAGCGATATCACGATATTGTTAATTTTACTATAAATAACTACACGGGCATAAATAAATATTTCCGTGTTCTTAGGTTTTCACCGAAACTCAGAATCTTCCGGTTTATGTCTTCTGGGGTATTATGTCTTCTTTTTAAGACCTTTCTGGCCAACGTTACGGATCTCGTTGCAGGGCTGATGCAACACGGCATAATACCCCAGAAGACACAAACAAGAAAATATTACCCTTCTATTTTTGAGTGTTGGGGTAATCACTTAAATACAATCTTCGTATTATCAGAATACGGCCAATATTATGATTAAATTTACCACAAGAATTAGTGATCATAAAACAAATAAACAAAACCTGAATAGATTTATTACATCATCATTTCTTGAAACACAATAAATCACCATGGTTTATCTAATTTCTGTAGCACTTCCAGTCTTCTGATTAAAATGCTCCAGGAATAAACTCTTCATATATATTAAACATCTCGACATTGCCATGTCGTGCACACTTAATCACGAACACGCACCCTTCGTCAAATACGGTTTTCTCTCATGGAAAAGTTTTCAGTTACGAAAAACATAATTGTACTTCTATTCTTTACTCTGGATACCATTCTACATACTTACATAGTAGGAGCCGGCAATATATATTAATTGAACAATTAAATATATAAATACATATTAATTGTTATGTCAATTAAGTTATATTTATATTTTGTACTGGGCAGTACTTGGCAGTACTGGGTTGTTTTGTACGCAGCCTATCATAGGTTTTGATTAATAAATAAACCATATAAAAATGTACATAATTGTTGCTCGGAGTGCCGATAGACGTGAAAACTAGACTTATGTTAATGATTTCAATTTAAAATTATGAAATTTTAGTTTTTGATTCCACAATAAATTAGAAAATCCAAAAAACGCTGTTATTTCAAAGTTTTAAGTTTTCAATTCTGTCGGTAGTCCTCAATGACTGCCTGTATTTTATTGTGAACATGTACCTATTACCTACACGTTATTTTCCAAATGTCATGATATCTAAACTTTCTTACCGATTATAGTGTAGATCTACAGAAAATATTTCAGGTTTGATACTTTAATGTAAGTTTAGCGGTCGCTGGTTTATACTCTATTATATCTGTTCTCCATACAGGATCTTCGAAAATCTAACGGTTTGATTTTCGAATGACTTGAAACTCGAAAAAAATCGAGGAAACTCCGGTTTGAAACCCGAACAAAAATTCGAAAGTCAAACAAAGTATCACGCGGTATTGTCACATGATAGCCTTCTCTCTCTTATTGGTTGTAGTTGAGTTATCTACAGAGAAGAAGGCAGATTGCAAAAGGAGCAAGAAAAGGAGTAGGTAATTGTAATGTAATTCAAAATTTAAAAATAAAAAAAAAGGCATATTTTAATTAGCACTGACCAACAAAATAAAAATACGTAAATTTTTTGGTACTCGTTTAAAAAAAATACAACGAGCTTGTTAATTTTGAAATAAAAAAATATATTTTTTAAAAAGAAATGCGAACACGGAATACGTGTCGCATCAATATTCTTACTATTTTCACAACAAGCTGAACGCTTGTGCTATGAAAATATGACTAACTTGCTGGTGTCCTGGAATGGGGCTCGAACCACCGACCACTAGATCACTAGGCGAACGTCATGACCATTACACAAAAATACCAAATTAACCAATTAATTATGAAGAGATCTAACTAAATACAGGTATAATGTCTTAGTTAATAGGAAAATACGTTTTAAGTTGTAGAGACTCGGTTTGAAACGAAATTTAGATTTTTTTAAAAAAACAAATACATCTTGTTTACAGGAAGATTAAATTACGCAAGAATAAATGTACTGCAATATATACGTGCTTATGCAATAATAAATTTACTGCAGTGTACATGTGTATATGCAAGAATAAATGTACTGCAATATACATATGCATATGCAAGAATAAATGTACTGCAATATACACGTGCATGTGCAATAATTAATGTAGGTACTGCAGTATACATGTGCATATGCAAGAATAAATGTACCTTAGTACACGTGTCTTCAATACATGACACGGTGGACGTTTTTCCACTTATATCCTCAATCCCCTCTCCTTTAGAAGGAGTTTAGTTCACCTCTGTAGAATTTTATAATTTTCTGTAATTAGACAATTTTTCTGAGGATGACGCAAAGGTTTTGACAATTTTTTATGAGAAATCAAATTTAATGAAACGAATTTTCATATATACGAGTACCTAGGAAGAAATTCTTTTCATGTACTGATTCCGTTGAATTAAAAGAGTAATATATTTGGGTAAACATAATGATATATTCGGGTAAGTTTATATCCAAAGTCGGTAAACTTGAAAGTGAAACTGTCTCCTGTAGAGGGTTGTGTTCGATTTTCGAGACTCCATTGTATTTGCGTGTAAGAAGACATACGATACCATCTTCTAAAATAGAACATTTCTCGCCATTCCACAGCATCCCTTGCATCGACATAATAGAACCTTCTAAGTGAATGCAATTCGACTCTGTAAGGTTGCACCCCCTGTACCCGCGGGATACCTGAGTGACACGCAACAATACCATGCACTACAAACACTATATTAAAGACTACATTTGCGTACAGAGAAACGATGATTTTATTTTATCTCGTTGTTACTTTAGTTCCTGTTTAGTTTGATGTCAATTAATCACAGCATTAGCATGATTATTAACATACACAAGAAAATTATTACCTGGAAATAATTTGCCAAAATTTCCCGGGACCAAGCATTTCAAGCAAATCCAATTTGATCGAAAAGCGTTTTATAAAAAAATATTTTTTTTTACAGCTGAAAAGCAAATTAGAAATTTATTTCACAATCATCTTAAAATTATGCGATTCACAAAATGAAGAGAAAAATAAGGTGCGAACTTGACTTGGTTTCACATAAACGTAATTATTTTTAAACTGGAAATGTTTAATGCGTATCTTCAGTATCTAGACTTTTTAAGCAGGTAATGTATCTCGTCTTGTTTAAAAATATTCAAAAATTTTCTACGACCGTCGATTTGAACGGTTTTAAAATGTTACGATATTTTATTTCAATACCAAGTACAGACTTTACGATTTAGTATGAAAAATATCATATGTCAAAAGGCCGCCTCGGAATCTCCCACAAGCACCCACCATTTTTGACCTTTTTACTCGTATCATCACTTGCGTTTTTTATCATATTTTTGAATGGAAAAATATTAAATTAAAATTTATATATCGAGTTTTGATGTTTAAAATACGGATATCTTCTAAGAATGACACAAACTAAATAATTTAATCAATCAATAAATGACCAAACCTACGATGATTTAAAAATGAAGAAAATTGCTCTGGGCCTTATGTGACTCGTGAAATGTCTTGAATAAATTTAAGATAACTGTTTACTTTGTAATATTATTGAAAAAAAGTAACCCATAAAAACCAAGATTTTATTATGCTCCCTTTCTTTCTAAAATATAACAACAATTAAAGACGAATTAAAACATATAACATAACACTAAACTTACAGTAATTTAATATATTTCTAAAATGTCAGATGTTTTGTGCTTTGATAAGACACTTCATGCTTTGAAGATTAAATTCTAAAAACATTTGTCAGTCAATTTAGATTTTCGACATTCGTAGTGAAGTACCTATTATGAATACCGACGGAGTAATTCAAATTAAGAAAATATTCCGCGAAGTCATCGGGCCGCCGTTGCTAGTAAGCAAACTTTTCTAATGATTCCATTTTGAAAAAACCAATAAAATTTCTAAAAATCCGAAATTATACTATAATTATTCATTTTTTTAACAAAAATTTGATAGATCTTCTTGATCGTCGCCACGAGTCTACTTGCCAAGTTTCAGCCCGATTGAATCACGGGAAAAGGGTTAAAAATTGATCCAAAGTTTTTTCACCCGGCAAGCCGGCAAGCAAGCAAGCAAGCAGACGCCAGGAGTTAATATAAAGGGAGTAAAAAAAGGTCCGTCCCGTAACAATATATTTTTTCTATTTGACATTAACCTAAATCCTGTTTTTTGTGTGATTAAGTATCATAATAAATTTTTCATAATAAATCTTATGTTTTTCTATAACGACATTTATTTTTGTACGTACTTTGCTTATAGCTCGGTTTTCTTGTCTCATCTCTGTCTTCTTTACAATTATAACTATTATTTATATTAAACGCCCGAAATTCTCTGCAGTCAGTTGTCAACATTTTCAGCGAAAAAATTAACGTAAAAAAATACAAAAAATAAATGTTTCGAAGCACTGTCAGAGTCTCTTTAGATAATGTCAAAATTAGTCCAAACAACTCAAGACGAGTCCAAAGTAAGTAATAATAAAAGTAAGTAAATTAAATTATATCCGAACAAATAACTTGCGTATAAAATGGTAATATT
The DNA here is from genome assembly GCA_016648135.1 of Agrypnia vestita. Taxonomy (NCBI): domain Eukaryota; kingdom Metazoa; phylum Arthropoda; class Insecta; order Trichoptera; family Phryganeidae; genus Agrypnia; species Agrypnia vestita. Next base: position 19,176 of record JADDOH010005493.1, read on the forward strand.
TTCCAACAAACTTGTGAAATTTGGCTTGAGCCCTGTGCGTATAAATATACAATTTCTATTGGATTCCCGCCAATCCCGATAAGACTCCAATACCAACAGCTCCAATATGGAATATATACGAGTTTTTCTTAAAGTCTTTGGTAAAAGTTCTTGAATATATTTTGATAGCTGCAGTTTTTTAAACCAGAGATAAAAATGTGGCATTTACTGAGTAGAAAAAACATTATCTATAAATTTACTTTCACATAGTTTCTAGATAAATGAATCCGTTTGAAGATAAAGATTATTTCTATAACGTATTTTCTGACATAAATGCGAATTGGTGATCTTGCATTGTGCAAAGCTAGCTAATGTAAATCATAAGCACTGGGCCACCCTATAAAGACTTCCATGTATGTTTCCCATATATATATCGTATAAATATAATCCCGCTTCGTCTCTATGAGACTTATATAATATATCTTAATTAATTTTTCTTTAATTTAAAATATTATCTGCTCAGTTCTGTATTATTTTTTAAATATATTTGTATTGTATTCGAGTTAGCCGTAGGATGCAGACGTTACAAAAATGGGCTCTATACTCTGTTTAAGGAGCTAAGATTCACAAATTTTATAAAAAACTTGAAAGACTTGAAGGCCAGAATTAAGATGGAGCTACTACGTCCTCAAAGACATATCTGCCTTGAAGATTTTGAACTGGAGAGAGCTGGCACTAAACCGAGATGAGTGGAGGAAGACTTTTGAGGAGGCCAAGACTCAACAGGGGTTGTAGAGCCAAAAATGATGATGATTGTATTCGAGTAGGTAAATGTATCTACAAAATTTATAAAATTGGGAAGACCGGTGACAGAGTCATGAGGTGAGAATGACTGAACAATAAGCATCGAAGTCCCCGCTGAATTCGAGACAAATAGGGCGAAGGAATGTCAAAATAATGATGAGACGACAATGCTCTCATACGCCTTGGAAATTCAGAACTGGAGAGAGCTTGCACAAAATGGAGATCAGCGGAGGAAGACCAAGATCAACCAGGGGTCTAAGATATAACAGTGATAATGATGATGAGTAGTATACAAGTAGCATCCAATTCTACAAATAAGAATATAAAAGATAAAGCGAATTTCACCTAAACGTGTACAAAAACGAATTAATTTTTTCGTTTATATCTTGTAACCTTATTTATCCGGTATATTGGTTAAATTTTCTTTATTTTATTTTATTTTTTATTATCAAAAGTTTTTAATTATAACTGTTTGTTTTTATACTAATCATTGTTTATATATTATATGTTCATTTAAAGTGTTTTAATGATTGTTCATTTCTTTTAAATATGATTTATTTCTATTAATATTTCGGTTTTTATTTTAAAACGTGTTTTATATTAATGTAAGAATTCTCGTAACTTTATAAATATATACCTACTGTAAAAGTCTACCAGGGCGTTAATAAATAAATAAATTAAAAATAAATATCCCTAGGTATGACATGCACTTTCAATGTCAAGTCAGTTTATCGAATGACATTATTAAGAATTTTATTTTCATTTTATTTATCTGACACGGATATTTTATAATGAATCTGGCATTACGTTGACTTGGAAAAAATCGCAGGTATAGTCGCTGTACGCGACGCGATTCGCCGCGTGCGTGGGGGTGAAAAGATAATATGTGGAGGGAAATGGGATTGGGAAGGTTAAGAGGAGTGACGAGACGAGAAGTGGACTGTATGGTCGAGATGGAGGGACGTTTCGATTCACCTTTTGCCTCTCGGCGCCCCTTCCAGCTATCACCTCACTAAACACTTAATACACTCGGTTGGCCACCAACACGCAAAAATCCTGTTGTCCGGCGGTGACGAAACGAGAATTGTCTATATGCAAATTAAATACAAGACGAGACGAGAATTTACAGGGCAGGAAGCGAGAATTTTCTTCCTGTCACTTCAACAACGAGAGAGCTAGACTTGTCGAAACGAAAAGGTAACTGGTACTATGAAGGGTGGGATAAATTTCGATAGAGACTAATCAGTGTTGCCACATAAGAAAAAATATATTTTGTAAAAATCGATTACTGTGCCAACGTGACGTATATCGAACACAAATTTTAAGTTTAACAAAATACTAATAATTTTTACCAGATGATGTTCTAGAGTGTTTGTTATAAAGAACGACGTTATCCCTTACCAAACAAGAAAATAACATTCGTTCTCGTTGTTTTCTTTCTTGGCAATAATGAAAAGTTTCTAGAAATGGCAAAACTCTGTATGTATTGGATGCTTCGCAAAACCAATGAATTGTGAAGAGAAGCTATAACCAATATATCAAAAGATATGAAGACTTGAAAGGGGTTGCAAGTAGGTGCTTTATGTTCTTCACGTGCTGCAGCATCTTGGTGCATTCATAATAAGTAAAAAGTACGAAACGAAGCTCCTTTCAAATGTATGATATTAAATGTATCAATAAATGAAGGCGTCCATATAAAAATAAAATATTTCAGGACAGAGAAAAAAATGGAATAAATAACCAGTATTTCAGTTTTTTTATTTAATTTCTAAAATCTACTTGCTAATTATGGTAATTGATTTTACGTTTTTTTTGTTAATTAATATTATTAAGCAATCCCAGTGACGTCATCGAAGTGTCGGCATCCGTCAATTTGGTTACTACCAAATAGACGTACCTACTATAAATATAGACTAGTCACTAAAAATCAAATCTGAGACATCTAGTTTCTGCTGTCTTCTATTACGTACTTAAATGTATCACTCAGAAAGAGATTTTCATAACCACGTATAAGAAAGGACAATAAAACATCATTTTTAACAACGAATACATATGAAGTTCTAGCGAAATGCAGTATTTATTCTATGGTATTTTCTCTTTCCTTATAATATTTGGATAATTTATATAGCGCTGTTTTTGCGAATACACACCTCAAGGGCGCTTTGCACAGAAAAATTATCTTACAAAACAATTACTGCTAAAAAAGAAAAAACCTATTTACTATTCACTAGGTGGCATGCAAGTAATGGAATTAAGATTTAATACTATAATAGTTGGGAGTGCCTGAAAGAATTAGGTGTTTTCGCGGAGTGCATAATGGGAGTGGAAAACATTAGCTAGTGTTATTGTGGTCAGATTCTATAGGTTTTTATAGGATTGTCTAAATAAATGCGTTTTAAGTTGTTTTTTGAACTGTGGTAACCTGTCTGTTTGTCTCAGTTTATAAGGTAGTTTGTTCCATAACTTTGGTCCAGCTACCACAAAAGCACGATCACCGAAATTAGTTTTGTGGAGATACAAATATATAAACAAGGTTGTGTATTGTATTAATATTTTATTTATAACATTTATACATTTTGGACACCCCTAGATCAACTCTCACAATGTTCGTGTATGTTCACAGTAATTCGTGTTGTCGTTCTGTGTAGCAGATATTTTGGTTTGTAACTATTCTATATTTATAGTACGTCTATGGTTACTACCAAATAATAATGCATGTTTTTTTCTCTCTTTCTTCACGTTAGTCAACTTTTGAGGTCGAATTTCGGCAAGATTGAGTTGAAATCATGAGAAATAAAACATTGCACATGGTGCATACTGTTACATAAAACACTTTAAAACAATAAAATCACTTTGTGTCCTGATTTACTATACAGACCCTTTTTATAGGGACACCTTAAAATATGTTTTATACAGGGTTCTTTGGAAAACACGAATAACATTGCAGGACTTGTTCCTGCCTTGATTATGAGTCGAAAATATTCAAGCATGACCTAATATCAATATTATGGAGATATGCGACATCAAAGATTGTCAATATTTAACTTATTTTTTACAGAAACTTATAACGAATATGAAAAATTCATTCTCTTTATTACAAGTCAAGTAACATAATAAAGACCTTCGAATTCCAATTGGAATTTCTGCAGTTATTATTAGGTCCTTACATATGAAATTGACGTTTAGTATGGGAGGAACATAAAGCCGTTTTTTTTTATTATAATATATTTATTTAATCAAAGTATGTACCATTGCTATCTATGCAGTTTTGCCATCTCATAGGTAGTTCATCGATCCCTTTACTATAAAAACCATTCGGACGGGAATCAATAAAATCTTTGAAGGCGGTTTTGACTGCCCCATCGGAGTTAAATTTTTTCCTTTGCAAGAAGTTATCCAAATTTCGAAAAAAATTGTAATCTGTTGGGGCAAGGTCCGGAGAGCACGGTGGATGTCTTAGACATTCCAATTGAAGCTCCTCTAATTTGGTAGCCGTCTGTTGTGCAGTGTGTAGTCTAGCGTTATCATGAAGCAGCAGTGGCCTAGAGTGATTAACCAGCCTCGGTTGTTTAGCAGCTAGCTTTTCCATCATGGTTTACAGTTGCTGACAATAAACATCTGCCGTAATCGTCTGGCCAGATTTAAGAAAGCTGTAGTGAACGACACCAGCACTAGTCCACCAAACGCTCACAAGTAACTTTTTTGGAGTCAATTTTCGCTTGGGGCATGGTTTGGCTGGTTCGGCAGGGTTCAGCCATTGCGATGAGCGCTTCCGATTATCGTACAGGATCCACTTTTCATCACAGGTAATGATTCGATTTAAAATCCCTTCATTATTGTGCCGGTTGAGTAATGCAACGCAGCAGTCAACGCGCGTTTGTTGATTTGCTTCACTCAATTCGTGAGGTACCCATCTTTCAAGCTTTTTCACCTTACCAATTTGCTTCAAGTGGATTAAAACAGTTTTATCACTAACACCGCAACCTGCAGCTAACTCGTATGTGGTTTGCGATGGATCTGCTTCCACAATAGCCTTCAATTCTTCATTATCAACTTTGGTCTCCGGCCGTCCACGGGGCTTGTTCCGCAGGTCGAAATTTCCAGAACGAAAACGTTGGAACCAAAAACGCACTGTGTTTTCTTTTGCGGCACCGTCGCCATACACATCATTAATCCTTCGAGCCGTTTCTGCAGCACTGGTGCCACGGTGGAACTCGTACTCGTTAATAACGCGATATTTCAAGTTTTTCATTTTATAAACTGAGTGACGCAAAGAAAAAAACAATTGAGGAAAAAACAAATGAATTATAATTTTCAAAACACAAATACATGAGTAAATAGCTGTATAAATTTGGATTTGGAATTCCTAACCAATGAGAAGATATTTGAGATCAAATTTGCCAGTACGGAAAAACGCCAATTTCATATGTAAGGACCTAATATTTTATTTAACTTGTATTCAAACGAAAGTAATTTTCGTAATCGATATAAAGTACTGTAATGATAGTTCAACCTTTTACAAAAAATAAGTCAGAAGTATATTTTTTTAGCTTTTTCTTAAAAGTTGTAAAATTTTTTTCACCCGTAAAATTCCCCGATAATTTACTATACAATTTCATTCTACTGTGCATTAATTGGGATTGAATTTTGCAATTTTGGATTATTTCTAAAATTTAATGTTTTCTTCTTGTGCAGTGATCATGTTCATGGAGTTTTTCTTAATAATTAAACAGCGTTTTTCGATTAATAATTTTATTTTCACAAAAAATTGTAAATATTGATGAGTTAAGTTAAATTTTGTCCTGCGACGATATTAGCCTAGTGTTTATTGCGTTAGAATATTTTAATAGTTTTCCTGAGTATTTTTAATAAACAATATTTTAATATAATGCTGAAATATTTTTAAAATTACGCAGGGTTAACAAATCGCATTGCAAGACTACCATCATTCCTAAAATACTAAAATAAAAAAAAATACAAAATAGAATTTTCAGATAAGAATGTTACATTTTTGTAGGTGATTAGTGATTTTTCATTGTTGTTTTGTAATAAAAAGGAATACATTTGCTTCTGGTTTTGTTTTCTGGGAAATTATGCTGTGTTTCTATGATCTTTCTGTCCGACGTCTCGGACAGATGGAACAAACATATAACACAAGACAACTAACTAGTGACAGTACATATCTCCGACACGGTATTACCACGGAATACGTAAACACAGACACACCTTGTTTTTGACATGGCATTGCAACCGTGATATTACACGGTATTAAATTGAATGCAGGAATATCCCATTTAAAATGTGACTGTTTCCTTCTAAGAAATATGAATAAAGTATTTCGATGTTGATATGCAAAGGAATTATATTAAATCTTAAGAGAAATTTTTGAAAAAAAAATTTAGCTCCACTACTTCGAAACATCGTAAACTTCATAAGTTTACGATGTTTCACTACTTCATAAAAGGTTCATAAGGAATACAATCCTGGCTCAGTTTATATGAATCCCAGGATATAATTCAGAATCTTTCGGAATTTATATTTTTGATTAATTTCGGATAAAAAAATTAGGTTGACTAAATTAAATATAAATTGTCTAATATTCAAATGATTTTTTTTATTTAAGGATTTTGTAGACAAAAGACTATACTTTTATGTTCGTGATTAGTTTTTGTCACCCTGATGGAAGAGGTGTTTTTTAAAAATCATTTTGTTTTAACAAATACCATACACCAGCTGTAGAAAAAGGATTATAATAAATTATAACATAATTATATTTTAAAGAAAACTTACGAAAATAACTGAAAAAGTGTGTCAAAAACGTATTGTGAAATAAAAATTCTGTGGCGTTTAAAAAATGATTTTTGAAAACGGAAACGGGGTCGTTTTTTCGTTACGTGAAATTCGTACTATAAATATCCTAATCTCATGCTCAGATGATGTCTTTAGCTATGGTTCGTAAGCTTTGATGGAGGAGGAACGTGACAGGGAATATGACATCAATTTTTGATCGGAGCAAAATACGTTCAATTTTTCTACGATTTTGGGCAAGTAAACTTTGATCTTATGTGTTTTGAATTCATAATATTTATTTTTGCTTTCATATTCCCTCGTACCTAGGCTGCACAGACTGGGCAACAAATATGTAAGCATTGCCGATGTGTTCTCGTCTGTCCTGTCAAATTATAAGGGCACAATGACGAATGCTCTATCGCAGCGCGCGGTCAGAATCAGGCGCAATAAAACTAAATACTTTATTCTAATACTGTATAGTTCAGTTCAATATAGTTCAGAAGTATATAATTCCCCTAATCTAAGAATAATAATATCGTTATATTTTTTAGTCTTTAATTACATTCTTCCTTTGCATTTACTTTACATATTGTATTTTCTTTTATTTTTTACTTCATTCTTTCTTTCTAACTACTTTCTACATATAACTTACTGTATTTTCTGGTGACTTTCTGTATTTATTTATATTGTTAATATTATTTAATTTTTTGTCATGTTATTCTTATGTACTAAGATAGTTATAATGGAAAGTTGAGTAGCTTGTTAGTCTTGTGGTTAGGACTCTCGCCTCGTGATCCAAAGGTCGCAGTTTCGAATCTCACTCCAGACAAGCAAGTTAGCCCTATTTTCATCGCACAAGCGTTTAGCTTAATTTGAAAATAGTAAGAATATTGATGTGACACGAATTCCGTGTTCGCATCTCTATTTAAAAAAAAAAATTAAAATTAAAAATTAAAAGTCCAAATCAGAGCGTATATATAATAAAAAATTTTTTTGTTCAAGTCACTCAAATCGAATCACGCGATTTGCGCCGCAGCGCCGGCACTGCGCCGCAAGAGCGATGCAACTTCGAAAATAATTATTATGATTTGAAATTTTTAACGCGCCGTAAAGCAAGGTTTGCCTGCTCGTATAAATAAATTTAAACGGTTTATAAAATGAATTGTATTACTTTAACGATGCTCTGAGAAAAACGGGACTTCTTATTCGTAAAAGAGCCTGGGGAAATCTTTAAAACTCCGCGAAATAATATATGGTTGAATATTCAATTACTATATAGGATAATAAAAAAGGAGGAAGCAAAATTACCAGAACCGTTATACGACTATAAAAAAGAGAAAGCGTTTAAGGAAATTTCATTAGACTTTTTATGCGATAATTTATTTTATTAATCATGGCCGATGAGATGGCCATTATATTCGGGGTAATCCCGCCGAGCGTTTTAATAACATTTCCCGGAAAGGTTTTCAAATGTTCAAATGTATTGTTTACCATACACAAATAAATCCAGCATGTATGTACAAGGGTGTGTGGTCACACGTTTTCATTACGGAGCTAAAAACAAAGTACGGACATGGTGTTGGTGCTTACTTTAACATAGATAATGGTTTTAGTGGCGCCTTGTAAATACTGAATGATAATAAATTTATTAAACAATAAAATATTATTTTAACCTATGTTTTGAGAACACAATTACTGGATTTGATTATTTTATATGATGGATCATGGCTTACAACAGGTGTGGCGAACCTAGGGCACGCGTGCCCGAGGTGGCACGTTTGAGAATTTGGATGGCACGCGAACGATTTCCAAGTTCAAAAATATTTTTTAAAATTTAAAAATATAAGGGATTAAAATTTCGATTAAATAATCCATTTTGATTTTTATGCTGGCTACACTGCCTTTGACGTTTGTTTTCGTTTGAGGTTATGTAAAAATATGTCATCGAATGTACAACATCAAAAATCTCATTGATAAATAACTAATGTGTATTTTTATTGATTACAGCTTTATTTTTAAGAAATTATATTGTAATTTTGAAGCTTGTAAATATTTTTTTTTCTATTTTGTTAATTTTTTTACTGCATGGGCATATATATATGAGCTAGCTTAAGTGACATTAAGTAGTCTATAAAAGGAGTTTAAAAAATGAAAATATTGTTTTTCGGGCGTATTTTAGTATATATGTTAAATAATTTGGACGAATATTATTAATATACTAAAAAAAAATATCGAGGGTAGAAAGCCAAAAGGGCGTTAGTGATTATTTCGAATTTTACAGGAGAGCAATATAATGTTTTGTCAATATGATTTTGTAAATGATTCATTTATTATTAAACGATTTCTATATGCGTTTTGGATTAACAAATATAGAAATCGTTTAATAATAAAAGAAACATCGACAAAATAAATAATATAGATGACAGGTTATGTCGTCTATATTAATATACCAAGCTTACATGGGTATTTTTGTCCCCATTTTGTGTAAAACATAATTAAGTTTAATAAGTATATTTCTTTATCAAGTTCAATTATTTTATTTTTAATTATTATGTGCAATTTTTCAAATTAGTTTTATAGCAGGTATGTAGTCTTTTCGTTTGTTGAAACTTAAAAAAAACTGTACAGGTAATTGCTAGTAGGTACATCTTGTCTAGTGAAGCAATATCTTCTAATGTACCTATGTACAACTCTATATGAAATAAAAAAAATATATATAACAAACCCTCAGCCATTGTGTAAAAGACTTCTATACACGTTTCGTTTACAAATTTATATAAATAGCTTCGTCTCTGTAAGACTTCTATAATGTATCTTAATTAAATAAAATATAACTATAGAGTAGATAAAATATATTACCACAAGTATAGAATATTGCGTAAAAAAGCAATAGAACAATAATTGAAGGTTTAATATTTAACTTTAGTAATAGAAAGGAAAATTGAAAGGAATCAGAATAATTTTACTAGGGGTAATTTCATTAATTAACACAAGATCAGATAAGTAAATAGCAAGAATTACACTAGGCAAAATACACCTATGCATAGATTAAATTACACGAGAAAAAATAACACACCTAGCATATTCAAATTTCACATTTTTAAAAACTAAACTAACATGACTAGTATCATTTTCATCACTACCAATATGAAATATACGGAAAAACATTAAACTTCAAATTTTTAAATGTGGAATTTAAAAATGTTATTTTTTCTGATGATCACTAAATTGAACGGAAAACATAAACTACGTTATCACTAATTGAATTAAAATTTATTTAATTACTCGAGTTCAGAGAGTATCATAAAATCTCATCAACAGGTGAAGTATGTATAACTGATTGCATACAAATATCGCTTTTTTATATGGAGTGGGTGGAAATACAAATAATTAATAAACATACTGTACTTGCGACAGCTTTTACCGTGCGCCTACATTTCGTTGGCTTAATTAAAATAGTTCAATTTCAATGTTGTGCCATTGACATTTTCTGCGCCCTGATATGCAAACCTAACCGCAGCAATAATTGAGATCAGTTATTAACCTAGCCATTAAATTCAATATTAATAATATAAAATCGAGAATTTCCTTCCTCCGAATTTTCCCTCCCTGCGACGGAACGTTGGCTTCATTACCATCCCAAATTCATGGAACTATTACATTCATGGCTCTTATGATTGCCCAATAAAGGGTTTTTATTGGGCCCTTCTACATTGTACCTTACGTATCTCTCGTATCGTTAAGACTCAATTTAAATACGAATAAATTAATATAAATACGGGGCATTGTAAGGGGGTATCGTGGGTTAGGTGAATACAGGATGAACCCAACATTTAAATCAACCTTTGGAGGGCTGATACAAAATATCGAAATATGACCTGACGTGTCCTCAACTGTCGACCACTGGTGATGAGTCGTATGGACACGACCCAGAAACAGAGATGTCCTCACAATGGAAACAACAATCATTCCTGATGCCAAAACCGAACGCATCATAAGGCACAACCATTACCAAGGAGTGCTACCAGGATGTCCTTTGTCGCCTTGGTGATGCTGTGCGATGTTAAGGACATATCGCACTCCTACTCTTAGATTATGATACGTCAAAAAATGGCATTCCGAGAATTGGATTCAAAGACTCATCTCTCAGAAAGAAATATAATAATGTGTGAAGCAAACCTTAATATTTTTCTAATTGCACACCATAATTTGTATGTTTCCTCTCTTCTAACGTTGTGTTAGGTCCCACCAACGTTGACTCAAGAGCGGATGCAGCTTTGGAGCCAGGGGGGGGTCACATAGTCGTGGTCAAGTCACAAGAAGTTATAATTTAGGGCTGGGTCCAGGTCCACCTAGGTCCTGGACCTAGCCCAGGGGGGGGTCATGACCCATTCCATTTCCAAAACAACAGAAATCTCTTATTCTTATAACTTATTCTCTTCGAGTGGAATTAATTAACGACTCTTGAATTAAATTAATAATAAATTAATACTAAACTAAATATTTATTAAAATCAACTAAAAACAGCAATTTTTTTGAAATATCGCATATTATGTATTTTTGTGTTTTCTTTCTTCAAATTTTGTACAGTTCATTTAAAGTTGTGATATTTTTTGGCCAGGCGCTTGTAAAAAAATGTTTTCAATATTTCTGCATTATTGACGCGAAATTAAATTTTTTGAGTTGTCAGAATGTCAGACTAGGGGTGCGTTACGGGCAGCGACAAGTTGGCGGACGATAATGCATCCGCCCATTGTCAAACCCAGTATTTCCTTGATTTATTGGGCTCCTTACTCTCCCGACACGGCTCCGCACGATTTTTTGCTATTCCTCAAGTTAAAAATGAAAGAGACCCGATTTAAATTAAGAGAATAAACTATGCGGAACGCGACTGCCCAGATGAACACCGTTTCAAAAGATGCGTTCCAGGAGTATTTTTAACAATGCCAGGATCGCTAGAAGAAGTGTCCAACTACTTTGAAGGACATTAGAGTATGCATAGTGTGTATGACTAAATGTGTTTCTACCAACCAATGGTTTGATACTTTTTGAATACAGCATGTATTTAATTTTTTATTGTTTAAATCAGTTATTTTAATAAACATAATATATACTTTTAAATATATATTTTAAATTTTAAATGTATATATTTTAATCTATATTCTAGCTATATATATAATATATATATTATATATATATATTATAGATATTATATATATTTAAAGGCATCGTGCAATACTGCATACGCAGTTTGTATGCAAGAATATATTACAAGATATGTTATGTTACACATTCATTAAAAATACTTGGTAAAACACTACAATATTAAGAATAAAGTACATTAAAGTCAAAACCATATTTCATAGTTCATTGAAATATTTAAAAAATAATTTTTATATATTCTTTTTATCCCGTTTCATTATTCAGTCTGTCAAATAGTTTGTTAAATATAATGATTTTGAAATAACGTTCTGTTTGGTTCAATATATTATTTGTAAATAAAGTGGATTTGAAATCCCAGACTCAAAGGTTTTTTAGAAAGATTGTAATTAAAAATATGGTTGCTTCCAACAGAAAAATATAGATAGATGCATCGCATGTTTGCAAGAAACCACTGGGTTAAGCGTACCAAAATCTATGCATTCCAACTTATTCCCTATTTCTACTCTGTGTAAATTTGCTATTTGCTGAAATATTTATATAGCTAAAAATAAAAATAAAAATTGTGATGATTTTCTTGAATAGTATTATAACGAGATTCTAGAATCCGGATTAAATTGCGCAATATCGAAGTCTATTGAAATCTCTGGAATCTTTCATTTGTTCACACAAAGCGCCAAGTTCCATGACAATACATTAAGTACATACATATATATAAATAAAACTTTTTTTTTTAATGAAAAAGAGATTATTAAAAACAAATTGATTTTAAAAACGCTATACTAAAAAAAATTCTTCGTCGATACATGCGACCTTTCTCCATCGTTCGAGTAATTTTTTTTGGCCTTGACGCAAAAGAGCCGATTTTATTTCTTTAAAGCTATTTAATTTTCTTTTATCTAAATAACGTTTCTTTTATCTAATCAAGTAATGATGCTAGATCGTGTCTATATGTAGATTGATCCACAATTGAACACTGGACTATGAGAACAAACTTGTTTGCTAATTTTTGAATTGACATCTCTGAATCGCCCTCAATTTCTGGTCATATTATTTTTAACTGTGTAAACCTATTTTTGCAGAGCATTCAAAATTAATTTAAATTCATCAATATTTTGGTTGATGTGATTGCCGAATTTTTTTTGAAACTCATATAAAATTTAATTGTGTAAAAATTTATTTTTAGTAAAAAGCCTCCATTGTAATTTATTTGAGTGAAAATTAACAGCAGATCTATATATCACCAAATATAAAATAATGGATATTAAATTAAGACAATTACAAATTTTCCACTGAATATAGTAAATTATTAAAACAAGTACGACATTGTAAAATAAATTTTAAATTATTTTAACAGCAAATGGGGTGGGTGGAGGGGAACGTGGGATGGGAGTAGAAGGGAAAATTAATTGTATTAATTAGTTTGGGTGCGGTTGTGTACGTATTATTTGTGTATATTGTATGTTCCTTATCGTTGAGTCAAAAATGTCAATGTGGTGATAGTTTGTGTTAAATGAATTTGTGGATCTGTAGATAAAGGAGTTTTGTTTTGATTATTCTTTTTTTTATTTTATTTATTTTTTATTTATTTAATATTAAAACTACATTTAAATCATAATACATTTGTCTATTACAATCTACTTAGATACATTTTATTTTATTGCTTTGCCTCTCCAAAAATGAGACTTGCTCACGTGCTTGGTGAGGGGCTTACACTTTATTAGTTTATTTTGGATTTGGCTTATTTGTTCCTTAGCGATATGTCTTGTTATGCATTGTCAATTGCTATATGTCTTGTTAGCTATATGTCATTGCTATATGTCTTGTTAGCTATATGTCTTGTTATGCATTGTTATAAATCTTTATAAATGTAATGTATTTTTGTAATTTAAATGTAAATAAAAAATGTAAATACGCTTTTTGCATAGTTTTACGCATGGAACAAAAAAAATATTTTTGACAAAGACAGTGCAATCAAAAAGGCAAGTAAGGCCCAACCGACTGACGAAATTAGTAAGTTGTTCAAATTATTAGAAAATAACTGGATTATATTTAACGTTAAACGGATAATCATCTTGTAATTCTTTCTCATTCTCCCTCTTAAGAAACAATCACCGACTTAGACTTCTTTTTTATTTTACACAATTTACACGCCTCATTTTCGGAATGTGTCCGACTATGAATAAAACTATACCTGATGATGAGAGGGACTTCTCCTCTCGAAAATATAGTAGTAATTAATAACTCGTATTGTTTTTGTATTACAAAGTTAAAATAAAACATATAATACATTAAAATTTTGCACGACGAAGTAACTGCCGAGTCTTTGATATTATATCTATTTTAATATAGGTATTAATGATCATTTACGTATGTGTGTCTGGTTATAATTAGACCATTATATCCTCTTGCAGTTCGCAAGTTACAGAATAACCCTTCCAGACATTTCGAACAACGCTCAACCAACTCATTTCCAAAGCCTAGACCCATCATCAATACGCAATTAAGAAGTTGACATTGCCTTTAAGAGCTCCATTTGAGGCACGCACGTATAATTTACCATAAAGACAACAGTTGTTGCCTGCCGCTCATTGCAAATGGGCGGTCTGCGAATCTGTACCCTGCACAGTGTTTAATTAGGTTTACAATCCAATCAAGACACATCATTAGACAAAGTAGACAAGCCCAAGGTAGGTATATTTACTAAGTCGTAGGATAATCCCTGATTAGATCTAACATTGGATCTAACGACGTTCTAAGTTTACAAGACGAAAACGGTGCAAAGCAATCAATACTACAGGATTAAAATAATATTACAACGTACGTATTTCGGGAAATCTATCTAAATTCAGATAATGAAAAGAAATCTGTGAGAAATCTCATAATTTTATAAATAACAAAATGATAAATGCTCAGAATATTTTGAGTTTGTTCAAATCTTTCAGAACAGTACTGGATTTCATGTCACAGAGACATTATTAATCAATTAATGTATATTATAAATATCTCACAGAGACGAAACTGTAGTTTTTTTTATCGTTTTAGTAACATTAACGACATCTGCGGGGATTTAGGGGAATGAAAATGGCTTTGTACAGGCCGCATGGAAAGGTCGTTACAATGCATATATAAAGGGTGGCATGTAATTCAAATATATACAGTTTACAAAAATTAGTAGGCATGGTATATTCTATCATGGGTGGAAATGGCGAATATGTAAATGAGAAATGGTTACATTGTAAAAAGTGATCACTCACGCCAACCATACGATAGGTCATAAGTTCTATGTACACCCAAAAGACTTCTATACCTACTTTCCCATAAAAAAACTGCAGTTTCGTCTCTGTGAGACATCTATAATATACATTAATTGATAAATGCTCCTTTACATTTCTGGTATTTATTATAAATTGAATATAAAAAAACCATACATCTATGAAAGTTATATTTAAGCTTCGCTAGTGGTAAAATAATTTTATACTCCGATTAATGTAAATTTATATAATTATTACTTCATCTTCCGATTATCCGATCTCTAGAAGTATTTAGATCGACTCTATTATTATCTATCATTAAACGCATCCAAATGTTTTATATATCTTTTCCAATGATAAATTATAGAAGCCTCACTAATAAAATATTGTGAATATAAGAAAAGTGTATGGAAGCCTTTTTTAAACTATGGCCCAGGGCTTAGGACCTGGCTTAAGTGATCACTTTTCACAATGCAACGTTGTCAGCCCTGGGCCATCGTATAAAAAAGAGTTCCATACCCGTTTCTCATATATCTACATAGCTTCGTCTCTGTGAGACTTTTATAACTTATCTGAATTAAATAATCACCCTTCTTGTGGCCTCAGAACATAGAAATTCAATTGTTGCTTTTACATGGAATTCGAAAAGCATTAAATATAGATAGGTATAAACTAAATTAAATTCTATCAACGAAATCTGAATAACGATCTTGGCATACATCTTGACTCGAATTTTTTTTTTCGAATTTTTGACCAGCATTCATACAAACCTTCATATAACGGTAGAATAAGTAAAACTTTTAAAAATATAATAGAAGTAGTGTCGTGAAATTTTTGAGCGACAGATATCGAGCGAGGTCTTACGCTAAGTGGCGAAATAAATAAATTCGACCACTGCGTACGAGAATTGGATGGAATGTATCAATGATGCCAGTTATGAAGAAAGTGTTCCCAGCGAGTGATAAATTGCAAAATAGTTTGATTTAAAGAAGAGCGTTAAGTTTAATTCGTGTTTGGTGATTTTGTCCCTATTTAATAATTAATTAATCACTTATTGATAAATCGTTACTTAATTTCTAGTGTTTTCATTTGTTTCCCAAAGTCATGATCCGCGACAACATGAAAATTGTTAGAAGTAAAAGATACCTTTCTTTATTAAACATACATCCCTTTTTATATTTAGCCAAGAACTGCGGGCGTTCTGTGGAATATCTAGAATTTCATACATCCCAGACGCCTACCCATTGCTGGTAATATTTGATTATGTATGAGTGTGGATAACTGTAATTAGATACGTTATTCAGACGGCATGTAATAACAATTTGACTGATTCTAATGCGAGTTTGATACAACAGATTGTAAAGCATGAGTTTGTATTGTTGATGAAACTGTAATACAATAACTCAATGAAATGTTTAGAGTTGAATTATTTGGATAAGTCACAGAAACACAAGTGAATTAAATTATATTTATGAGACTTGTTTCAGACTAACCGCGGGTTATATTGTTTTAATTTATTTATTTATCTGTTTATTTGTGGGTGAGCAGCTTTCTGATATTTATTTGTTTATTTCTATTTAATTCATATATAAAACTTTGATTGGACTGTGCCTGTCTCACTGGAAATATCTGTGTTGAGACAGGCAATTATATAGTATTTCTACAAATCATCAATTGAACAATTTATAAGTACTAGAAAAAATTTAACAGCTTATTCCAGCTATCAACCACATGGTTTGATAAGAAATTATTCCTTCGTTTTGTTGAAAATGCTTTTTATTAAAATGCTTCATAATAAACCTAAATCTAAATGCTTAAATTTCAAAAGAAATCTAAATCCATTGTCTGATTTCAAAATGTACTTATATTTTATATAGCTTACCAGATATAGTCCATTTTATATAGCTTACCAGATATGTACAAAAATTTAATTTATATCATATAATTTGAGTGTTTTTTTAAATTCCTTGTTCTATTACTTTTTGTTTCATCTTATTCAAGTTATTATTAAAATGTAAAAGGGTTAAACTTATACTACTCAAATATGCGATTTAATTCAATTCAATTTAGTCAATAAATAATATACACATACTTAAATAGAATAAGTACATATTGTCACGAGTCGTGGTGGCTACGGGACACAAATGAAATCACTGGAAATTAATTAACGATTATCAGTAAGTGATTAATCAATTATTAAATGGACAAAGTCACTTAACACGAATTAAAAATAACGCTATTATTTAATTAACAATATATCACTCGTATATGAAAACTTTATTATCGCTGGGAACACTTTATTTATCGCTCGTAGAACATTTAATTCTCGCATGTAGTATTTATCGCATTTACTTATTTTGCCACTTAGGTAAGTAGGTACTCGCCTGATTATTTCGGTTGATATCTGTCGCACCGCTATTCTACGACTGGGCACCTCGGCTGCTGTTCCGTGCGTTCTTTGCATTGAACGAAGTGTCATAAAAAACTTCCTCGTCACGGCGTTGACTCGGTATTTATACCCAAACGCTGGTTTTATCGAACACTCGGGAAGATTACGTTCCTTTCTAGTGTTTAGGAGAAGGTTACCGTCGCTTCTAGGTTATTCCAGGCATTTCCAGAATATTATAGATAACTCTAGATTGCTATAGCCCGTTAGATCCTTCGATAGTGTTGTGATATATTACAAGAGATTCGGGCAGTGCGCCATTCATTCTGCTTTCCATTTTGTTGTAATATTATTGCAATTAATTAATTCTCATAAACATTCTCTCTATTTATTTATTTATAAATTAATAAAGAGAATAAATAATTTAAGAAATAAAAATAAATATATAAAACCTTATGAATGTTATAAGTGGTTTCATGCTTCGGGAAATCCCCTTTGTATACATGGAACAGACCAATATCAATATCTAAATAGTTCAGCATAGCGGTAGCTCTTCCGGCAGGTATCTGTAGGTGGATTGGGAAACAATCTATGTTGACGTAGTCTCAGGTAATTATCATAAACATTCAAACCAATACTCCGCATAATTTCATGATAATTGATCATACCGTGCAAAAATCTATAAAAATTCGTAAACAATCGAATTAAAATATATAGATCAAAACTAACAAACAAATATATATTTTTTTGAAATCTAGTATTTCAGCGCGAGATGACTGTGGCCTGTACTGCCTGTGACGTCATTTGACTTAGTCGAGATCGTCGCACCACAGGCACTAAGCAAAAACGAGCCGCGTCGTCTAAGTAAAGTGACGTATTTATTTTTCCAACACAATTTTAGAGTCCCATAATTATTTCATTTGTAGATATTTTAATGTTTCTTCCACATTTTCGTTTCATTTTAATTAAATTTCTATAATTATTCTATAAAAAAAACTAAGCCATAAAAACAAATTTTTATTTTAATCCCTTTCTCATTTGTATTGTTTACAATTTGATATTCTATCAACATATTCCTCTTGCTTTAAGTTCATGTGGAAAATATATTCCGTGTATATTAATATCCTTAAAACTTATAGAATATTGAAAACATTATAATTGGTATAGGGGGACACGGCGTCGGCAAAACCGTCTGATCGGACCCATGGCTCGAGTCAGACTAGTTGAAACAGGTTTCGCGCCTTCTCCATACATCGGGCTCCTTTCTCATTTGTATGGTTTCCAATTTGAAAAAACCGTTAAAATTTCGAAAAATCAAAAATAATACTATAATAATAAAATTTTTTAAAAGAAAATTTTTTTGATCATTTTTATCGTTGTCACAAGTCTGCCTGCAAAGTTTCAGCTCGATTGGATCGTGGGAAAAGGGTTAAAAATCAATCCAAAGAAAAAACACACTATCAAACTTTTGTAACAAGATGCTTAAAAGTCCGAATTCTTTACAATATGTCATAACACTATCGAAGGATCGAGAACGGCCTATAACAATCTAGGGTAATCTGCAACCTTCAGAAAACGTCTACAAACGTCTATAAACGCCTGGTATAACCAAGAAGCAACAAGAACCTTCTCTTAAACACTAGAATAATCTAGAAAGTTCGAAAATATCAGCATTTAGGTATAAATACGGAACGGAGCCACGACGCGAGTTAAGTTGTCGTATTTGACAGTTCGATTCAGTGCAAAGTACGCGCGAGCCACAAGGGTGTCCGGGCGAAAATTGCGAAGCGATAGATATCAAGCGAAATAATCGAGCGAAGTACCTAATTGGCGAAATAAATAAGCGATAAATACTACGTGCGAGAAGGGAATACTCTAGCAAGTGATAAATACGTGTTACCCAGCGATAATAAAGTGTTCATAAATGAGTGATATATCGCGATATAGTGTAGATTGAAAAATAGTGTTAAATTTAATTCGTGTTATGTGACTTTATACATTGAATAATTAATTAATCATTAATGAATAAATCGCTTATTAATTTCCAGTGTTTTCATTCATTCCTCCCTGGCCACAACATATGACACTATGCTTAATAATACCCCCATTTCTCTGATACCATCTTAATTCCGCGAATTTCTTGACCTTCCCTAGTACATGGATTTAAGGAGAATCCATAATAAAATAAAGCGCCTATCTTCGCAATTCACTGACTAATGTAAATATATGAATATCGCGAGTGCCACATTTATTCGCGGTCTGGAATATTCCGCGAAAGAAAATTCTGGAATGTAACGCTCCGCTCTCGGGGGAAGGCATTAAGGAAGTCAGGATTAGGGATGGGTTAGGGAAAGTAACATTATCCGGCACATTCAAATAACGATTAAAACCAAGCACCCCGTACCTACCCCTAAACGGCATGATTTTGTGGGAAATATTTTTTTTAAACGGACCAAGTGTATGAAGGCTGAGTGCTCGGGTGTATTTAATACGGCTGTAAATGAAGGCATTTCTGCAAACGAGGTCTATCCCACACCAGTAATAACAAGTGATGAAAAAAGTCATAATTAGTATTTTTATGATAAATTTATAGCATGTGTGTGTTTCCGTGATATCCAAAAGTACTCTATATATTTATTATATAAATATTGTATTAAAGTATTAATTAAATGTTTTGCAAAAGTTCAAAGCTTAAAATTATATAAAATTAATCTAAAAAATTAACGAAATTGATCGTGGATCTTTTACTCAATTAATTAATACGTTTCAGAAGGAGTTACAAAGTAGTAAATAACTTTCAGGTGTATTCTAGTGTATATATTAAAAATTCGAAAGAATTCATATTGTCCGCAAAAGACCTGGCATGATCAGATAGGTAGTGCAAGTATTGCCTTGTTAAAAGCCTCAACAACCAAAGATGTATGAATGTAGCTGAAGCAAAAGTGGTGTACCAAGATAGAGAAATATGGCATTGTATCCTCTCTGCCTATCCCTGCGGAGAAATGGCGTGATTGTTAGTTAGTTAGTAAGTTTTTATATCATATATCCATTGAAAAGAATATTGCTCTGTACTTAACTAAAAAATAAAAAAATACCGAATCCTCATTACCAGCGTTGACATCCATATAAATATGTAATATATATTATTAATATACTTTGTATAATCAAATTTTGCGATGGAGTTTTCTTTCTAAAATTCATGTTTCCTTCTTGTACAGTAGTCATGTCCATTTTGTAATATTTTTTTTTTGTAATGTATTTCTATATCTAGACTTTTTTAAAATCAAAGCATCTTTAATAGCGTTGCTGCCAATTAATTCTATATAACCAAAGTCGGCGTCGCTTTCTAAGCATCCCGAATTTTTCGTAAAATAAAAAATATTTCAATAGAAGTTGGTGATATTATGTAAGCAAACCCATATTTTACTTAAAAAGCGCTCTACAGCATTGATCCTCTTTGCAGAATTTAAAGAATCATTTTCTATTCACTTCGACATACGCAGGGTGTACCATAGCTAGTAGCGAAAACTTCGGGTTAGCCTCCTTCATTCAATTTTGAAAAGAAAATATTCTTTACACTTAGGTGAAATGTCAACGTAATATGGAATATTAAAAATTCATTCGCTTTGATACAAGTCAAATAAAATTATTAAAACCGTGCAGAAATAAATTTGAACCAGATTACATTTACAATTCTTTCATCATTTTATATGAGCGATAATATGAATGATACACGTCTTTCAAAATTGAATCAAGAAGATTCTTCCGATGTTTCTGCTGCTAGCTATGGGGTACCCTGTATATGTTATAGCGAAAGTATATTTATCTCCAATACTTAAATAACCAAACTATTTGGCTAGTAAGGTTAGTTAAGTTTATTATTTATTATAAGTATTATTATTAGTATTATAATTATTAATATTAATCTAACCCAACTCATCTAACATGACCAAGCTGACTTGCCTAATAGTTAGGTTGGATTAGATTATTTTTGTGTTCAATTTATATTTCTCTTATTTATTTTTAATGAAATGTAATAATTGATTAAATTTTAATAAATATTATTAGTTTGCGAATTTTTGTAAAGCGTTATTTAAATGTATCAGTTGTTTCGGCTGTCTAAGTTATTTTCAAACAGTGGATATACTACCTCGTACAATCGACTTGTATATATGTGGTATATCCACTATTTGATAATGCCGTAGCCGAAACGGCTGTTACATTTAAAACTTCTTTTTGTGGGTTGGATTTGGTTTGCAGAAATACGTCTTAACGACTCTGACATATAAACACTGTAAAATGAAATATCCATGATGAATATAGACGTCATTGTAAACTCATTAACAAAACATTAGCAGAGTTATAGGTGTGACGTAAGTAATGTGTGTAATGAATTATCTCCCTCTTCATAAATTCACATTAAACCGAATAGACCTCTGTATAAGAATTTAAAATAAAATAAAATATCTGAGTAGCTTGTTGGTCTTGTGGTTAGGACTCTCGCCTCGTGATCTAAAGGTCACGGTTTCGAATCTCACTCCAGACCAGCAAGTTAGTCTTATTTTCATAGCACAAGCGTTTAGCTTAAGTTGAAAATAGTAAAAATGCGGATGCAATTCCCGTACTGGTAAGACTGCTGATGCTGTGCGGATATTACTTCCACAGAAGGTATACGCCCAGCCATACATGGAAAATGTACCAATATATTTTTAGGATTACAACAACATAATGTCGCAAGACAAAATCGACTACGTTCTCTATATAGTGTGGTGATGACGAGTAGCTTGTTGGTCTTGTGGTTAGGACCCTCGCCTCGTGATCTTAAGGTCACGGGTTCGAATCTCACTCCAGACCAGCAAGTTAGTCCTATTTTCATAGCACAAGCGTTTAGCTTAGTTTGAAAATAGTAAAAATATTGATGTGACACGTAGTCCATGCTCTCATCTCTATTTAAAAAAAAATAGGTAGCCGATGATGCAGGGATTATAAAACTTTCAGAATATTTTGAGTACCTATGTCTAAATTTTTCAGAACACAGTCCTGGATTTTGTCCCCAGGGACATCGTTAATCAAGATATATTAGAGATGTCTCATATATTTTTTAAAGGCTTACGACCTATCGTACGGCTGGCTTAAGTGATCACTTTACACGATGTAACGTTCACCATTTCCACCCATATTTAAAAAATACAATTTCGTCTCTGTGAGAGATTTATAATATATCTTGTTATAACACTTGCTTATAGGAATCCAGTGGTCAGTGGTTCGAGCCCCGTTCCAGGACACCAGGAAGTTAGTCCTATTTTTGTAGCAAAAGCGTTAAACTTAATTCGAAATAGAAAGTACAATTTTATTGAATAAATTGCGATATTTTTTTTGATTTAAAAAATAAAGACGCATACACGGAATATAAGTAGGACGCATCACTCTACAATTTTCAAACCAAGTTCAACACCTGTATTATGATAAGATAGTAACGAGGCTAAAAAGAATTAAAAAAAGAAGTCACAACACTATTGAAAAATCTAGAATGGCCTAGCGTAGTCTACTGATTTCGGGAGGCATCTAAAACATTCGAGAAACATCTATAAAAGCGTTGAAGTCAAGGGAAAGTTTTCCTAAACACTGGGAATGCCTAGAAGGTTTGATAACAGCATTGGCCAGATATAAATAAGACCGCACGCGGGAGTAAAGTAGTTGTTGTTTAAGCGCGCTTGACAACAAACTGAAGGCAGCCGCGGGCTGCGGGGCCAGGGTGGCCAACCGCGCGATAACTCAGGGGAATAATCTAGTAAAATTCTTACGTAGCGAAATAAACCGAAGCGAATAATACGTGCGAAAACTGGATGGAATGTCAAAGCGATAATAAGTGTCTTTTTACGAGTGATAAATTACGGAATAGTGTAATTTAAACGATAGCGTTAAATTAAATGGTTTTAAATAATTTGATGATCGTTTCACGACAAGTGAAAATATGACTAACTCGTTAAGATAGCGTTGAATTTAATGGTTTTAAATAATTTGATGATCGATTCACGACACGTGAAAATATGACTAACTCGGTGGTCTTCTAGAATGAGGCTCAAACCCCGACCACTAGATCACCAGACGAGTATTTTAATCACTAGACTAACAAGCTCCTTCAAAAGTAAATGTTTATCGTTGTTTTTGCTTTCCAATAAACAAAATTTTCAGGCGATGTTTGAAGATTAGAAAAATAAAAAAAAATGATCGGTATACACGTTGGGGCGTATTCTGCGCGAGGGTGGTATGATATCGCACCCCCGCTCAAATAGTGTGACAACTCAACAAAATACATTACGTTACGTGACACTGTTTATATCTGTTTATGTTTGGTATGTTTATAATTTTTGTTAATATTACAATGACACTAGTGCCCTCTAGGGACAAATAACTGAACTATATGCACATTTTACTATCTGAGACAAGATTTTGAAATATTGTGAAACTAATTGTGCTATGAAATTGACTTTTTATTTTTTGAGTTGTGACACTATTTGAGCGGGGTTGCGATATATATGTATGTACGTGTCTGAGACATGTAACCATTTTTTTTTAATAAACTGAAAGTTTAAAGAATAAAAGCTTAATTACATAATTTAATTGTTTTTAAATATTTTGTCACAAAGTCATTGCTTCCAACAAAAAAAATGAATTACAATTTTTTTGTTTCTAACATTGAGGAATTTATTTTTAAAGCCGAGCGAGTTCGGAGAAATGCTACTCCAGCAGAGTTAAATTAAAATATGTCATCGTCCGAAGAATATTTTTTTCTTCTGAAGAAGGTTTGAGCTTTGTGATGACATTATTATTAAAATAAAACACAAAACACTTTGTTCTCACCACTTTATTAGATATAAATTGTACATATTTTGAGAACAATGTTCTCTTCTGCAAGATTGTTTGTGTACACAAATTGAAACATAGATAAACCATGAAGTATGTTAAGGGGAGGGAAAGGGTAAGGAGAGGGGAAGAGGGTTCGGAGGTGTAAATTAGAGAATGTTATTGGAAGGGGATGGATGCTTAAGTGGAAATATATTCAATAGATATTATAACGAAGCTATTTTTTATATGGGACTTTAGGTATGAAAGAAAGAAATTTAGGTATGAAAGAAAGAAGAATATTTTATGTGTTCATAGAGCTTACGACCTATCGTACAGCTGGCTTAAGTGATCACTTTACACAATGTAACGTTCATCATTTCCACCCATTAGACTACCACATCTATCAAATTTTTAGATGTTGTATATATGTTTAACTTGCACACCTTGTTTCGTACGTGAGTTGTATTTTTACTACTGCCACCTGCAGCCGAAAACTTTGTCACTCTCATAATTCAATACATATGTCGCTATTGATAAGCCTGCCGTACGATAGGTCGTAAGCCCTAAGTCGTAAACCCATGCTGTCTCTCTGATAAAATCCAGTATTGTGTTTTTTTTAACACACTCAAAAGATTCAGAATATTTTCATTTCATCGGGGAATTCCAGACAGTCAAAATGATTAAAAGGAATTTAAAGTAACCTAAAAATGTTATCTGGAAAGTTCTGGAACTTCCGGTTGCATTGAAATGAATGGAGGCCCTCGCGGTGGAGTAACAATGTCTTGCGAGTCGTTAGTGGGTCACTTATGGAGGTTTTGAACCTGGCCGCCAGGTTTGGCTGACTGCCAGGCCACTACTTCAGCTGGAGGCCGAACTTGGGAACTGCGAGCCTTGCATTCGGCCACTCAACGTAATAACCCAAAAAAAATGTAACATGCTGAAACAGATATGTATGCAGCGTGTATGGTCTTATGGTTGAATATATTAAGAATAGCTGTTTTATAAATCTTATAAATTTTTGAAAAATTCATCTCGTAATTTGAGCAGATGCTAAGTGAAAAGTGAAATTAACTAGATCAAATTAACTAGTCAAAAATGACGGTACTTTTACACGCCGGTTCCTAAAGAATAAGTATTTACTTATTTATTGACGACACCTAAATATTTGAACATTTTTTTTTATATTTCCCCTGCCGGCAATTAGAAAAGGTACTAATTTAAACACTGGCGATTGTGTTGGGCGGAACGTGACATGGTTCACGTTGCTAAGCTCTTGTATATATTTATAGCTTTTTTTGGCGGCCTACGGAGTGGCGGCCGTATCCACATGCGTCAACCGGTCGGTTAGGGTTTGGTGGCCGGGGTTAAAGTCCAGTCTCCGGCCGTTTTTTTGGCCGTGAATTCGAACGAAATTACGGACGTTACACGATGTTACGGGGACGGATAGACAGATAGATGGACAGGCAGCAAAATTATTATGTTTGATGATAAATCAAATTAGACATGACATTTTAGTAAGGATATATTATAACAAAAATCGAATTAAAAGATATATCTCATTATATTCCTTTCGCAATTATTATTTTAGACAGTTACTAGTTATTTTTATTATTATTATTAGTCAGAAATTCGACCCAATTTCAGGAGACCAGTAAGTTATTCAAGTACTTTTTATATAGTTTAAACCTTAAAACTGCAAAAAAGCTACATGTTACGTACCCCAGATAGATATACTGCAGATCAAAAATACTTATATTTTAATGTTTTGATGGAAATACGGCGAAAAAGCTTATTTGAGAGAAATATTTTTCGCAATGTACGGATTTACTGCCTTTTAGCTTAGTGGGGCGGCATACATAAAACATATTTCTTGTACATAGTTTAACTTCTTAAAATTTAAATTTATTTTGTAATTCAAAACTGAAAAATGATACGTATCCATATACGAGTTATATTCGTGGAATAATTACTGTATAGTTAGTTAAATTTTCTTGTTTAAATTGTGATTACATTTAATTGAATTCTTTTTTCCATTTCTGCTTCCTGCCGATCCGCCGAAGCGTACATTTAGTCTAGCTTAATATTTTCATTATGGACGCCAAGTTGCGTTCTGAATCCACAAAGCACGACCCACTTCCGGAGATTTATGGCCAATTTTTGAGAATTTATTGGCCTTTATTAAGGTTTAGCCATAAATAGACAATAAAAAATAAATTATTCCGATCCGTTGCAGGAGCTCTTCAAATAGAGTAAGCGCTTTCTTGAAAATATATAACACAAGACCGTAAAATAGATATTTTAGCACGCCTGTTAAAGATTGTTCAAAGTTAAGCATTTTTGGATAGACATACACATTATCGCGTCCTTAGGAGAAAAACACACTTCGATATTGAACTGGAGCAAGCGTACAACTCAAATACTAAACTTTAAAATTTTTTTTGTCTAATTAATTTCGTATGCGTATATTTATTTTCTCTTCTTTTCGCATATATAATGCTTTCATACTTTTTTTATGCTATACTTAATATTGCCGGTGTTTCAAGTTTAATAAAGTTGTTGCATATTTTTCCAAATACTTAGTGAGTATTTTTTTGCCTTTAATAGATATCTTTTTATTTTTTAACATAAATGTGACACGAAAGTAACAGTTTAAAGACAAGGTTACACGTCTTTTTTAAAATTTCTGTATCCATCCATTTTCTTTAGCATTAGCATATATTATAGTCCCGAGATTCTAAAATCGAGAAGGACTGCATATAATCAAAGGTTTTCAAATAGTCCGGACGTTTTGGAGTAGTCTAGAAGTCTTTAGAACATAAGAGATGATTAAAGAAAAGGATATCCTTATGTAAACATAACGACATCGCTCCTCAAGCTGTAGTATTTTGATAGAAGCGAAAGTCATTCCTATGACGTTCCTACGGGAGAAAAGATAACGAACTGTGAATCCGTTTGATAGACAACAACGAGCGAAACATTTCTAGAGATGAGTGGAATTATTAGTGAATTCTAGGTAGGTTCAAATTACATAATTACGATCCAGCTGGAGCGCTTAAGATGGATATCAATGTAGAGTATCTCAACAAATTGGAACACATTTATAAATGTGTGTTTCAATTTAATTTTCAACCTCAAAAGAAAAAATTGATTATATCTCAACTTTCCGCATTCTTCTCCATTGGCCCGCAATGTGACAACGCCTTAACATTCTTTTTATTATTATTTTATTATTATATTAACGTATTTTATCTCTACTTCAATGTCCTTTTCAAACCTCACTCAGTAGCTGAAATCTAAATTAAAGTTTTTATCTAATCATGACCTTCCACTCCGTTCAGCTGACAGTATTTTAATATGCATCATCACTCATATAGTAGAAGAAATTAACCAAATATAGAATACCATTTTGTTTTTGTGACTTAAAATAAAAGATATCATAAATCAAAAACTTTTATTCGTAATTATAATCAGTGATATATTTGCGCTTAACTATACAATAGACTATTGTTACATATATTAATGTAAAACATACAATTTTTTCAAAAATAGAATGAAAGCTATGTAATTATGGAATAGGTACTCAAATATGAAATAATTCAAAACTATGATGAATAAACTTTAATTTGTATAAGATACTATAGAAACTTTAGTCAAATCAAAATAAGGAACGTAATCTACTTGCAAAACTCACAAATCCAGGTGTTGAACTCTGCACCAGCGCAATTACCATGTGCTAAAAGCTCGCACATAAGGCATTACTCATTCGCTCGCATTCTCGCAGCGATAAAACAAAACCTCGCTCGACTGACAAAGACGACTGAAACCTGTACGCGAGTATAATAATTGAAAGAGATTGAAAGAGAAAGAAAAAAATATCAGTATTGTATGGTATCCAAATAATAATTTCGTCGTCTGTCTCTTTGTCCATAACTTTCTGTAACGTCCGTTACTTCATTCAAAAAAAATTTTTTTTTTTTGTTTCTATTTTATTTAGTTTTTTTATTATTTATAAATAAATCAGTACTTATTCTTTAGGAAAGACATGTAAAAGTACGGTAATTCTTGATGGGTTACTGCTAGTTTTGTAATAATATTGTAATATTTTAGGTGTATCTGTATAAATTTTATGAAAAATTATTATAAAATTCCTATATAAAAAACATCGTAATATATGGCCATCAAATTTGCATCCTACTGGAGAGAGTGAGAGCAAAGATCCAGGCTGCCGAGATGAGTTTTCTAAGGGTAGTAGGAGTCATACTGATGGTCAGAGTGAGAAGTGCCGACATAAGGCACACACTCGGCATGGAGTCCCTACTCCTACATATAGAAAAATCATAAATGAGGTGGCTTAGATATGTGTTAAGAATGCCAGAAGAACGATTACCAAGAATAATTCTCTTGGCAACCCCGGAAGGAAGGCAACTGGTGACGACAGATTAAGCTGGGAGAAGCAACAAAAAAATTTGTATGAAAAAAGATTGGAAAAACACCCTGTTGATTCTTTGGGCCTTACAGCCCAACTAGGACTGGGAATGAAGATAATATTATAAAATTCTGTTTTTAAATTTTAAAGAATCAAATCACTTCATATCGTGAAAAACCTGTGCGTAACTAGGATATCTGGGATATAAATAAATTTATTTCCCACCTATTACGTAAAAAAACGACGTATACCAATTCCATTAGTATAAAAATATATACATTGGCTAATAATGTTCCCATTCTAGCTATCGCTGCCCCTTTATTTAATTTTAAATGTTACTTGTCAGTCAATGAAATCCAGGGGGAACAAAATAAAATAAAAAGTCCCATAAAAAGCCGTCAGGTTCCGGGTGTAAATGGCCCGCAGATCGTTAAAGAAGGGTTGTCCCGGCCGGGCCAAATCAGATCGGACCATCCGGACCTTTTTAAACAAACGCAACCCTCGAACGGCGCGCCGTTTGTGGATCAAAAGAGATTCGCGGTGGGGTGATTTGCATCCGTTTAATCTGGACGTTATCACCGTCAGGGGAGGCGTACGTGGGGGATGGTGCTTAGCAGGGTAGTTCGCAAAAACCCGCCAAGTCGGCTTCTTTATTTGTTTCAAAATTCGCGCGATAAGATTTTTTATTTGTGTGAAATACTATTGTGCACTTCTTTGAAATAAGAGTATATGTCATTTTTAACATTTTTTTATTTTGCAAGTTTTATATTTAATATTCGGTTAATGAATCCTGCAACTGGCCAAAAACCAACGAAAATAGACTGATTGCGAGAGAAATACGATCACTCAAACTTATTTGTGGAAAATCAATATTAGACGCAGTGAAGACTGAAAAAAATATAATATATATGTGAAAAATATAATATAATATATATGCGAAAAATTTTTGCTTACTTTGCCTGAAGATTGCATTAACCTTTATTCCAATATATTGTAGTGGTTATGTACCTATTAGCCAGTGGTGAAAATAAACAACTGTCAACCGTGACGGCGGACTGTTATGCACACAATCCGGGACACTCATCGGTGACCGCGCTATTTCTCTGGAGTATTCTATCAAATTCTTGTTCATGGTAAAGTGTATGGTAGAATAGCCTAGAACATTCCACATGTTTCTCGTTACCTCTAAAATAAATCGCCCAGAGGAATTTTGCTATATACGGAGTTACGTGATGCGGGCTCGAGTAATTCAGTTTATGAAGTTAATCAGGCAACATCTCCGTGATACTACTGAGCGAACCAGCCGTGATCAGTACTTCGTGATATTACAACATGCGATATTAGTAAGTGACAAGCGCAAGTGAATAAAAAGGAAACCGGGGCAAATTGTCTCTACGAGCGAACATCTAACGGAGTTTATCAGAAGTGATCTAAGGAATAGATATAGCGTTAATTTGTATGAATTAAGGACAGTTAATAATAAGTGTGTGAAATATTCAGAACACGTTTAGCGAAAACAAAATTAAGAACAAAATTTTAGTGGTGTCCAGGACTTTTTTCGGTAATGAATTAAAATAAATTAATTTATAGTGCTTTTATTTGATTCCCAAAGCCACGCTCCGTGACAATTTTACATAGAATTAAATCTGAAATATATAGCAATAACAAAATCAAGTCAAAAATAAGAGACAAGAACAGTAACAATATAATGGAAAAATGAATATAGTGAAGTAATAGAATAATATGACATGATTTTTATAAATGCGAATAAATTTTTAATATTCCATATATATACAACGTTTCACAGAAAATAAGTAAGTAGGATATTTTGAAAAGAATATGCAAATATTGACGTCGCTTATCTCCGTAACTGTCGAAATTTCACCCAAAGTGTAGAGAAATTTTCTATACTAAAGTAAATAAAAAAGACTCTCCCGAAGTTTTGCTACTAGCTACGAGACATCCTGCACATAAACAGTTCATATGAAAGGATTTTTCTGTTATAAATATCAACAATCGAAGAAACGTTTGTACGAGACGCTTGTTAATCATTAACACTATGTTGAATTCATCAAACTTTTATCGTAATTTTCCTTGGGTGAAGTTAAAGTTGTGGAGTATATTTCGGAGTTTTTGAAGTATCTCTAGAAATAAACTTGTAGGACCAACGTTTTACGATTCCCGTGTTTACGGTAGTCTCACTTTACGTTTTGTTTATGTTGCGACTTGCGGCTGCCGCACTACTTGTAAGATTAAACTGATATCGGATCACATAAAGTATTAAGTGGATACTCATTTACAGTACATATTTCGCTCTTTATGCAAAAGATTATACAAGAGCGCACAAGCACGCGATCAAAAAACACATTTCAAAAGCTGAAACCCACTTAAGTACTTACAATGAAGCCATCAGAGAGGACAGAACGCCACATTCTTCCTTATTGCCTCATCCACAATCATACATCTTCTCATTATTAAACTTTATAGAACGGTCTGGAAACTTGTAGGGTCACAGACACACTCCGCTACCAGAACTTTCAAACCTTTATCGAACGATCTGGAACTTTCTAGACTCACCTCTTAGATTGAAACCTTTAGAATCTTCTAGAACTTTCTAGAGCTTTACCGCACATTCTGACACGTTTTTGACTCACCGGCATACTCCGCCACTTAGTTTGGAACCTTATAGAAATTTCGGGATTTTTCTAGAACGTTCTCCTTCCAGAACTTTCTAGAGTGACTTTTTCCCGAACCTTCTAGACTTACCGACATAGTCGACGGGCGCATTCGGGAACAATCTGAAGCATTTGCGGCCTTACCATTACAAAACAATGTGCTAGAAAGCACATTTTCGTCACCCACTCCCCCCCACGCTCAACCACCCCCACCAAACTCGCACATTTTCAATGTGACACCAAGGGCTATCTACCACCATAACCACCAGGGGGTGGTAGTATCTGGTTGTGAAGAAAACTTGATTGGGGATAGGGAAACACGGGTTTCTTTGTATATATGATATATTGATATTGATTTTACTCTAGTCTATTAAAACTGTAATTAATACATTTTTTTCGCTGTACCTCTCCAAAAATAGACTAACGCATGTTCTTGGAGAGGGAATGTATTCCATATCTTGCAATTATTGTACTTTTTAGATTTTTTAATTATTTAAATTTAGGTAATAAGACGTAGAGTTATGGGGAGTGATGTAATCAAGCAAAATATATTGTTATCCCAAGTCATTGCGATTACGACTGAACAAGGAAGAACTCGTACCAGGGTCTCATATTACTCGGACGGTGTTCCGCCCGAATCTTGGCAATTTCTCAAATAATTCCTTTGTTTGAACTTTATTTTTGCCGCGGGCTTCGAGGGTAGGTCCGCTGGAGCGGGCCTAATTACCAAATAACCAGATAAATGTTCCCGCTGTCGGACTTGTACAGTGCAAAACTATTTGTTACGAAAGATTTATGCGGTCCCGGTCGAAAAATCTCCCACTTCCGATATCTTTAAATGCGGGAAGCGTTTTGTTTTCGGATTTCGTTTTGGTCACGGGTTCGTTCCCCAATCTCGCGAGGAGTGGGGAATAATGAGGGGAATTAACAGAGTACCGCAGAGCTGGTATTTACGAGTTCAGCTATGTTTTCCTATTTATGCCTATTAATTTATACCCTGGCAAACGTTAGCGTATTCATAATACTTATCGTTTATTTTAGTTGTTATTTTATTTTATTTTTAAATTTAAAATATGATAGAGAACTGCAAGATCTATGGATGAAATTTTATATAATAGTTCGATATAGTTATATAATAACTTAAGATGGAGTGAAAACGTCCTCAAAGACATCTCTGTCTTAGAGCTTCGGTACTGGAGAGAGCTGGCACTAGACCGAGATGAGTGGAGGAAAATTATTGAGGAGGCCAAGACCCACCAAGGGTTGTAGTGCCAAGAGTGATGATGATGATAGTTGTATAGTAATAATAAGGAAAATTGTTAAATTGGCTGAGTTTTAACATTTTTGTCACTTCTATTTTGAAATCGTTAGTAGTCAATTGTTTGGTCGATTGTGGTAGGTCGTTATATAATTTTAAAGCATTACAAATTAGTCGTAATTGTCCTGTTCTATTGAGCCGTTCTAGTGTAGTGTTGATGATTTTCGTGTATTTTGTGTAATTTAATGTCTTGTATTTCGCCATTTGCCATTCATTGGAGGGTATCATATATCCTATCCTAATTTTAACATATGTTATGGTATCATATATCCTATCCTAATTTTAACATATGCCTCGTACGTCAGAATTTTTATGGTCACCTTTTTTTAATCAATCTCTTTTATTATTACTATTTTTTTGTATCACAACTCATTTTATTAACACAACTCTCATAAATATTCATAATAAAATTGGTAAAGATTTATCAAATTCACAATTTTGGTAAAGATTCATAAAATTATTAATTTGGTAAAGATTTTTCAAATTAAGATAAACTCCCATTGTTGGCAAGTTATTACAGTAGAGAGATATTCTTGAGATGAAAGATCTCTGACAGCATGTCGCTAAAACAATTTTGTTAAATTTTCAAATTAAATTTAATGCTCCGTCGAAGGATCTCACAATTCGCTAACCCCGCAGCAAAAGAGCATTGCGATCTCTGGATCAACAAACCAATGTTATGATTTCAGTTCAAATAATGTATATGGAAAACACAATACTATAACTGCCGAAAAAATAAGTAAATGGTTAATGTTAAATCATTAAATAAAGTGAAAAACACAAACTATGTAATCTCTGTGTTAAATTTAATATTTAAATAATCAAGTTTCGAAGACATACATCTTTTAAAAACATAAAAAAACACGTATTGTGTTGTATACCTAGACTCGGAACATAGCTGGATATCAGTGGCAGTTCTCCATCAACGGACAAAAAAATCTCAAATACACATTGAAAACAGTGCCCATGTACCAAATTTCATTTTGGTTGTGTAAAAACGAGAAATTCAATAGCTATTATAATATAATATGAATCAGATCACAATAATATTAGGTCCTTACGTATGAAATTGGCGTTTAGTATGGGAGGAACATAAAGCCGATTATTTTAATTATAATATATTTATTTAATCAAAGTATGTACCATTGCTATCTATGCACTTTTGCCATCTCATAGGTAGTTCATCGACCCCTTTACTAAAAAAACCATTCGGACGGGAATCAATAAAATCTTTGAAGGCGGTTTGGACTGCCCCATCGGAGTTGAATTTTTTCCTTTGCAAGAAGTTATCCAAAATTTCGAAAAAAATGGTAATCTGTTGGGGCAAGGTCCGGAGAGTACGGTGGATGTCTTAGACATTCCAATTGAAGCTCCTCTAATTTGGTAGCCGTCTGTTGTGCAGTGTGTGGTCTAGCGTTATCATGAAGCAGCAGTGGCCTAGAGCGATTAACCAGCCTCGGTTGTTTAGCAGCTAGCTTTTCCATCATGGTTTGCAGTTGCTGACAATAGACATCTGCCGTAATCGTCTGGCCAGATTTAAGAAAGCTGTAGTGAACGACACCAGCACTAGTCCACCAAAAGCTCACAAGTAACTTTTTTGGAGTCAATTTTCGCTTGGGGCATGGTTTGGCTGGTTCGGCAGGGTTCAGCCATTGCAATGAGCGCTTCCGATTATCGTACAGGATCCACTTTTCATCACAGGTAATGATTCGATTTAAAATCCCTTCATTATTTTGCCGGTTGAGTAATGCAACGCAGCAGTCCACGCGCGTTTGTTGATTTGCTTCACTCAATTCGTGAGGTACCCACCTTTCAAGCTTTTTCACGTTACCAATTTGCTTCAAGTGGATTAAAACAGTTTTATCACTAACACCGCAGCCTGCAGCTAACTCGGATGTGGTTTGCGATGGATCCGCTTCCACAAAAGCCTTCAATTCTTCATTATCAACTTTGGTCTCCGGCCGTCCACGGGGCTTGTTCTGCAGGTCGAAATTTCCAGAATGAAAACGTTGGAACCAAAAACGCACTGTGTTTTCTTTTGCGGAACCGTCGCCATACACATCATTAATCCTTCGAGCCGTTTCTGCAGCACTGGTGCCACGGTGGAACTCGTACTCGTAAATAATGCGATATTTAAAGTTTTTCATTTAGTAAACTGAGTGACGCAAAGAAAAAAACAATTGAGGAAAAAACAAATGAATTATAATTTTCAAAACACAAATACATGAGTAAATAGCTGTATAGATTTGGATTTGGAATTCCTAACCAAAGAGAAGATATTTGAGATCAAATTTGCCAGTACGGCAAAACGCCAATTTCATATGTAAGGACCTAATATTATGACATACATCAGAAAACAGAAAATAAACAACAATATAGCGCCCGGAGCATATGCAATTATCATTACACAATTTTCAAAGGATGAGGTGTCGTCATTTATAAGAATTTACAATAAAGATGTGAAATAAAATGTATTAGATGTACCCAAAAATGGTGTTTTTTAAACTGACTAACTTTGGTGGCGCTGCTATAAAAAAGGAGAGCGCCAACACTCTCTCTCTCTCTTTTAAATTTATTTTATTTTATTTACGCTTCAACAGGCCAAGAGGCCCAATTGCAAAAGCGAAACACATCACAAAACACCCAAACTTGAGTAAATCACAAAAATTAATTGTGACTTTACCGGGAATCGAACCCGGAATCCTCGGTATGAGAAGCCAGTGTTATATCCACTGGGCTACGAGGGTCACTTTTTCGTTTATAGTTAGTTAGATTAGAGGTTGTTAGGTCAGCTTTCCTTTT
The DNA here is from genome assembly GCA_016648135.1 of Agrypnia vestita. NCBI lineage: Eukaryota > Metazoa > Arthropoda > Insecta > Trichoptera > Phryganeidae > Agrypnia > Agrypnia vestita. The sequence goes on from JADDOH010005493.1 coordinate 54,619, forward strand.
AACTAGCATGCAGTTAGCACTGGATTTTTTTTGGCGTCGGTCGACACAAGTTTTCTGGGATCGTACTGGAGAAAACCGCAACCACCTGCCTTTTATTTGGTCTCCCGATACATTTTTTCCCAAGTTTGGAATACATCACACTTTCTCAGTCAATTATGCCTTGCTTGTAATTTTGATTACACGTCTTCTTGTCGGAAGTCTGTTTTGTTCGTTCTTGAGAGAGGAAGGACTTTTCATCAAAAGTTATTTTTACACAAATAAATGTTTTACGAGTCTCACCGGAAAAAATGGCAATCACAAAAAGTTTTTTTAAATACAAAAAACGGTTTAGAGATTTAAAACGGTCGATTTTAGTACTGAAGTCAAACTTGAAAGTGAGCAAAGTGAAAGTTCAAACTTGAAAGTACTAAAAGCGAAACACCTGAAATTGCAACTGAAGATCGAATTGCTACAGAAATTTAGGTATTTCCAGAGATTTCAAATCAAAAATGAACTAATAAGACTGGTTTTTGTACGCGAGTGTTATAAGATCTATTAAAAAATCGGGAAGGTTTATAAACACGGTGGACTTATATGGCACCCACACGAATTAAATTACATACATATACAAAAAATATGTAATAAACTAAGGTCAATATTATCAAAAATTTATAGCATTAAAAATATTATTCCTTTTGATTCACTTAAAACATTGTACGTAGCCATGATAAAACCAATAATTCTATATGGTATTTTGCTATGGGAAAATACATTTCAAATAAGCATAAAACAAATACTAAACCTACAAAAGAAAATAATTAAATGCGTCTTCCCTAATAGTACAGTAAAGTATATAATAAACAAAGGAAAAAATATTTTTTCGGAAATAAAGTTAATGAATACTAATAAGTTATTTAAATACAGGCTTATAATGAGTTAATACTATAATGATGACCATAAAACACTTGTAATGAATGCGAGACAAATGTCACTTGGAAAATATATTGTTCCGAGATGCAATAATTATTATGGATAAAGAACATTACAAGTGAAAATGACAACGGTTTTCAACGGTTTGCCCTCCGACTTGTTTGGTTTGGATTCACATGCAAAGGTAAAAATTGCATGCGGGGATTTTTTTATGAACAATATTTATGAAATTTATTTTGAACAATACTGTCTGCATGCTAACTATTTTTATATAATTTTATTAATTCTTATGTAAGCCAGCACTGTTATTAAATGATAAGGTATATTCATTAGTACTAGAAGAAACCTGCTGATAACTATCTTATAGTTAGCAGGATCTTTGTTAATTGTAAAATATGTAATAAATTTACATAAAAAAAAATAAGGATCAAAATGGCACGCGTCTTAAAAAAATCACACGAGATTAAATAAACGCAAATCAATGAAAAATTAAGGATCACTCTACATATAGGCGCAATCTAGCATCACCTGATTATTATTTGATTAGATCTTTGCAGTATTCTTGAGATGAAAGAAAATTTAATAGGGATTTCAAAATAAAAACGGCCCTCACAGAGTATTTTGCGTCATAATTTATGAGTTTCCATAAAGGAGGAATCAAATAATTGCTAGAATGATGGAGAAAGGTCGAATCTATCGACGGAGAATAAATTTTAATATAGCGTTGTTCATTCATTCATCATATAATCAAAGGCATGTAAATTGTTAATAAACTTTTAAGATAATGTTGGTTCATTAAATCATTCCGGGATATATGAACTTAATTGTAATAGTTGTTAAGCAGTTTCTATAGGTAAAATGGCACATTGTTTTAACCTTAGAATAAAAGAACACATAAGATGTCTAAATAATAATAATTTCTCAGAATTCTCAAACCTTAGACCGGTAGACGATTAAAAATAATTATATGGTTTATAAAAAGTTTGTTATTTTTATCAAATTAATTATTATGTCCAACCACAGAGTTGACGCTTTAAATATAAACATAAGAAAAACACCTAATATATTTTAGACCTTACGTTATCTGATACTTCTTTCAAACAAGGAGACACTGTTTTACGAAATTTCTTGTTTTTATCATGTTGCTTCGCAAGAATTTTCGCGAGATGTTATCAACATATCCATCAACGCCAGATCATTTTCTCCGGAGAAAAATAATGTTTCCGCATTGGATGGCCGTCAACACCAACTTTTCTCAGCGTTTTTCCGAGATGAAATCTCCGATGACACATCCCCAAAAAGGTGGATGATTGGATTGCGCCGACACTGCACAGGGTCTCGTATTTCACAGGTACGGAATTGATTTCCCGTGTCATCGAAAACTTGTCGCGGGAGACAATTTGATAGGATGAATATTTTTCACATTTTTACACGATCAGACAAAAACAAATACAAACGATTTTTGCAAAAATGAAAACACACGGTGTTTCAAAAAATGGATTTGAAATCGCTATCTGTCTGCAATCGCAAACCCGCCTGTAGATTTATTCACTAATTTAAGAAATCTTATCTCGCCAAAAATAATGAAAAATGCGTAATTTTTACTTCTTTTCTTTTAACTCGTAGCGTCTGTTGACGCAAAAACTTTGGATTGATTTTTAACTCTTTTCCCGTGATCCAATCGAGCTTAAACTTTGCAAGTAGACTCGTGGCGACGATCAAGAAAATCTATCAAAATTTCGTTAAAAAAATAAATAAATTATAGTATAATTTTGGATTTTTCAATTTTTTAATGTTTTTTTCATACAATTCAGTAAGTTGTATGGAGATTCCGGCACATATGGTAGACACGGAACCTGATTATAGTATAATTTTGGATTTTTGGAAATTTTTTATTACTTCCTTTCGTAGCGTCGCCCGACTGAAGCCAAACGCGTAGGTTAAGCGCCAAACCAGTTTCCACTAGTAAATGAGAAAGGGAGTATAATAAAAACTTGGTTTTTATGGGTTAGTTTTTTTATGTTTATAGCGTTAACTTTTTGTTTGGACATACTTAATAATTTTAATTACCTACAAACTTTATATAAATCAATTTAAGTAACTTTAAGTCTTCCAGTTCCACTGTATTTTCGTCAGGATGTATGGGTTGGTCTTGATGTTTAATTAATTCAAATTGTGTGGTTCATGGCTGACGATGCTACTTTACTGGTCGAAAACGAAGATGACTTACAGAGAATGCTTTACAAGTTCCATCTCGTATGTAGGAAGTACAACATGATCATTTCAGTTGAGTAAACTAAATGTCTTATAATAACTAGACAACCTCGAAGATGTAAACTGGTCGTAGAGAATAAAGCATAGAACAGATTATGAAAATTAAGTACCTTGGGATGGAGGTATCTAGCTACAGCGATTTGTATAACGAAGTCAAAGAGCAGACAAACAAAGCAGTGGTTATCACCGGATGTTTAAGGAACACTGTTTCGGAAGAAGCATATGTTTGTGGAAAGCAGTCAGAATATATAAAACATGCATAAAACCTATGCTTGCAATATGCATAAGACCTATGAATATATAAAAGAAGCATCGAAGGCATCTAAGCAAGAGGGGACATGGTGAGAACTAAACACCTTCTCAGAACCAACGGGATGAACACCCTAAGACCCATTCTCTCAGAGACAGAGTACCCGATGCGAAAGCCCGCAGAACCTTCGACATATATTGTATGATGAAGAAAGCAGAGAAGGCCTTTCTGGAGGGACCATGTCAAATGGACCAGATAACACTTCCCAGAGCCATGATGACAAATTCATTAATTCAATTATACATTTTACATGTTGAGCTTATTAAAAAGTACATTAACAAAATTTAAGCCCTATCAGAATCCGCAAAACATATGAAGATATACAATTTTTCATTATTTTTTAAAAGACATCCATAAAAAGATTCCAAAAATTTTCGATTTCGGATCAGCCAAGATAATTTCTTTGTTATTTTTTAGTTGTGCTGGCGTATTCACTGATCGGTGTCAAGATTCCATTAATACTCTTCAAGAAAGAAAAAAAATCCCGATAAAAAACAACAAACCCAATACAAGGCCGGTCCCCTTCAGACATCCTTTCTTTCTCTCTCTCTTATCTCACTCTAACCACCAGTGTGACTCCCGCTACCCCCCTTAGAAAACTCATCTCGGCAGCCTGGATCCTTGCTCTCACTCTCTCCGTCAGGATCCAAATTTGATGCTCATGTATTGGGGTGGGCCTCTAAACAGATTTGAAAACAGCCAGTCTTTAGTCTCAGTCACTTAGCTCGGGTTTTCTTATCACCGCACTATACAGGGTGTGTCATAGATAGTAGCGAAAGTTTTACAGGGGGATTCTTGCCTTGATAATGAGTCAAAAATATTCAAGCAACCATAACCTAATATCGATGTATGGAGATGTATGGAGATATGCAATATCAATGTTTGCATTTTTTTTCAATATTCAGATTTATTTTTTGCAAAAAGGTAAAAGTATCATTACAGTTACTCGTTTATGAAAAGTTTATTCACTTGAGTACGAAAAAAATGATAAACTTCTTGCAAAAATTTAAATAACAAGGTTTTTCCATTTTATTTGAGTGGTATTGAAGCGAATGAATTTTTCATAATCGACATGAATTACTGTTATAATAGTTCAACCTTTTTGCCAAAAATAAGTCAGAAATATTGAATAAAAAAGGAAACTTTGATATTGCATATCTCCATAACTATCGATATTAATTAGGTCATGGTTTTTTGAACATTTTCCACTTATCAAGACAAGAATCCACCTGTAAAGTTTTTGCTACCAACTACGAGACACCCTGTTTAGGGAACGTAGAACGCCGGCAGCAACTACGATTCTTCTATTACATTTTTCTGCCTTCTGTCGCTTGAAAATTCCCAATTCCTTAAAACCTAATTCTCTTCTACTAACATTTTTTTAAATACGTTGTAAATTTTCGTTTTTTTTAAATTTTTTTTCAATTCAATAATTCTTAAATTACAATATTTACATCAAATGTGCAAGAGTTCACTAAAAATTATCTTTAAGATAGAGTATTGATATGAAGATTATCTCGGCCGCGACTTAAGCCTGTGACAAAAGCGCCATGTAATGTAGCGTAGTTAGTGTCTTGGTAGCATTGGTGACGGACAATGTTACATAAAAATTTCGGTCGCCAGTTAAAGCTGTGAGAACAGCACTATCTAAATGTAGTGTAGCGTCTTGGTAGCGTTAGTGACGAACATTGTTAAATAAATGATACATCTACTTCTATTTATATATAAAAATAACAAACGGACACAATACTTTTGAATAAATGAGAAATATTAAAAAAGGAAGATGAGGTTTTAGAAAGAAAAGAAGATCGCAGTGATGAGCAGTGGAATGAAGTTGTATAGTAAACTGCCCGGGGCATAAAGGAACGAAAAATGGCAACTTTTAAGAAGAGCTTAAGAAATATGTGATGCTTAAATTTGAAGGAAATTTATATTAAACATATGTACCTAGTAATATTTATATTAGGAAATATTAAATTGAATATTACCACAGTATACTAAGAACGTACACAGTAATACGTCTTCATACAAACTGGCCGCCACCCATTAGATGTGTGCGTGCGTGATCGGCGCCGCGCCGTGTACGCACGCACTGTGACGCACACATTGACATAGAATATGGGGGCACAAGGCGGCGGCAGTAAGGGCCGTGCCTTCGGTGCCATTCGCGCTCGCAGCCGCCGCTTTAGAAAAAAATGCACTTCCTGAAAAAATTCAATTTTTTATGTTTGTGGTGCTTTACTAAAAAGGGGTGTTGATTATCACAAAGACTGTGAGTTTTTAAAAGTCTACGTTGATGATAATCAGCGTTCTTTCAATTTAAGTGCAGAAACTAGGTATACTAATTACAGAAAATATGCGACAGATCGAAATTTACTCTTGACTTTGTTGCCAATACAGAGAGGATGGAGCAGGTCTTTCGCAAAGAGTTCGAAAAGGACGACAAAAACATTAAAATCGGCACATTAATTTTTGAACAATTAAAAGAAATTGAATTTTATTCGGGTCTACCTTATGCGTCGGGATCTCAGACGCTACGAGGAAGTGACAACCCTAGCGTCAACGCATTAGTAGGCTAATAACTCGCCGACAGGCCGGAGATAAATTACTTTTCTGGGTATACTATGATATTACCTTACTAAAATAATAAATTATAAAAAAGATTTCAGCCGCAAGTTAATATTGTGAGAACAGCGCCATCTAGTGTAACGTAGCATATGGTAGCGCTAGTGATGGATGTTGTTAAATAGAAAACAATTCATATTGGTGATTCGCTTTTTATATTGTTTATTTGTCACCAGTCGTTCATACGCGTAAATATTTAAGGATTTGTTGTAAAATAATTTTCAATTGCGTGTACTTACTGAAATATTGTAGGTTTTAGGGCTCGACAAGCCTGTGTTAATGCACCCCGCTATGGAAGGGTTAAATAAACCTAAGGTACTTTGATTTAAGCAATCTAGCTAAACGTTTGATTACGCCATGGATCCCGAACCTTTTTCAAGGTGGCCTTGTAATTCAATCGAAAAGCAATTATTGGAGCCCCCAGAAGGCCGCAGTTCCTTAACGAACTAAAAGCATGGACAGCCCTATCCTTTGAGATTAACCCAATTATCTCTAAGGCCCGGGAGAGTGAGTGCACCAGTTCTAGACCCCTGCGATTGCTCAGAAAATAATTTACTATTCAAATAACATGATCGTTTTCACCCCCTTAAACAAAACTTTACATTTCTCGTTACGGTATTCATAGCCTTAAGATCTTTATTTACAAAATACAAAAATGAACATAATACTGAAAAAAAATTGAATGATATACAAAAATGAATTATATAAAAAAAAATATATATCGAAAAAATATTTATAAACGGGTGAAATGAATGAAATATTTACATCAAATATTGTTTTATTATATTGTATCCATGATTTTTTTTATAATTTACATTTTACACGAGTTTGGTATACAATTACCTAAATTAAATAAAAAAAAGCAAACATATTTTTTAGAATTAAGATCTCTGCGTACTTGCTAGGCGTTATTAAATAATTTATATTTTAAAAATCTGTCAAAATTCTTTTATTTACACTAATTTTATAATTACACTAAATTACACAATTAATTATAAAACAATCACACTAAATTACAAATTTTGTGCTAACCTTGTATTTCAAAATTCAATTTAGTTAAAATAAAAATAACCACGTTGCACCACAAAAAAACTGTCATACCAATCAAGTTGGAAGTGTTGTTATGAAGGCGAAAGTAATGATCCCAATTTGCCAATATCCGCACAACGCCCCTTTCGCTGAGATCTCACTTTATTAGGCGGATAGCGGATATGAGACCGTGGTGTCTCACCGTTCCCTGTCAAGGAGTCCCTAATTGTTGTGACACGAGCTGGATGGTAGTCGGGAAGGAAAAAGTTGCGGCAGGAGGAGGGGGAGGAGGTAATTGGACTTGGCACCAGATGAACAATTTCTGACACCGAAACGTGAAAGTGACACCAAAGTGTTGATTCGAGAAAATAGTCTAACGAAGGTGAGGAGATTGTTATATTTTTTTTATATTTAATTTAATTAGACTAACAGAATAATGGGCACACGATACATAAACAATACATTGTTATTAAAAACCCAGCCTCTCAATTACAAGTGACTTCAACCTGCTTTAGCATAAACATGCATATGTATTTAACTTTGTATACAGACACAACATGACTTATTAATTACTACAATAGTTTCAAGAGGAGCAGTTCATCTCATTATAAGGTATAGTTATTAACTATAGCTGTTTGTATGTTACAAAGTTAAAATAAAACAAGTTTTTAATTAAAATGTTGCATCACGTAGTAACTGCCAAATATTTAAATGATATGCATATTTAGTGAATTAATGTAGTGTGTATAAATATCTCTTACCGTTAAGGCAGTGATCGTAAAAAAAGGATCGCTCGACCATTTCTCCGACTTTAGTTTAAAAATAGGCCACCACGTAAAGCCCTTTTATTTTAGAATATATAGAATATTTTGAGTTTGTCCAAATTTTTCAGAACAGTACTGGATTTTTGTCACAGGGACATAATTAATCAAACAATCAACATATTATTGATGTCTCACAGAGACGAAATTATATTTTTATGGGAAAGTAGGTATGGAAGTCTTTTCAGGTATTCAAAGAGCTTACGAAATACGGCTGGCTTAAGTGATCACTTTACACAATGTAACGTTCACCATTTCCACCGATGATAGAATAACATGTCTATAAATTTTTTTTGGAAGTTGTACATATTTAAATAATACGAAATGTTCCGTATACGTGTTACAATAATCCTAAGCGCAACCGGCATCCAAAGCTTTTTCATTCCCCTTAAATGACCACAGATGTCACTAATGAGATGTCTATTTTTTATGATTTCTGGAATTTTTAGCAATATCCTTTATATGTGTAATGAGATTCAACCTATCGTACAGCCGTACCATAGGTCTTAAGCCCAATGAACATCCAAAGAGACTTCCATACCTACACGTACTTTCCCATACAAATATAATTTCGTCTCTGTGAGACATCTATAATACATTGATTGGATAATATATAGCTTATGTCAACCCTACAAATCCATTATAAATATTGGTGAAAGAATTGTATTATTGCATTTAAGAAAATATTATTTTTGAAAGCTATTGAAAACTACAGAAACAGCGACAACTAAGCGAACATGCATGAATCCGAGCGAACATAGACAACCGGCAAATAAAGTATTCCACAAACGAGTGAATGTTCTAGTGAGATTCTAATCAGTGCGAATTACAAATTATCATTTAGTCCAGCGTCTGTTAATTAAATGCTTAATAAATTTATAGCGCTTCATTTTGTCTCGCACCGTCGCGACCCGTGACAATATTTTCAACATTAAAAAATAAATTTTGCAAAAAATCGTCAGTAGTTGTACGGCAATATATAATGCCCGCGAAACGGCCACCACCCTTCTTAGTTTCTGTTTGTACCAGGGGAAAATCGCTAAGGCACTCCAATCTTCTTTGAATAGAGAAGGCTGCTAGAACATTCACAATGGCATGGCGGAAAGTAATGGGACAAAACATATCATTTCACAGAAATAAGGGACAGGTTGCGAATACGAAAATATTTATATCGTAAATGTCTTAAGATACCCATTAAATATATTTTTCACTACCCATACCAGTACAACTGTCTACAATTAATGTTTATCACTTATCACGTCATGTAACCCCAACATCGACATATTTCACATGACACAACCTCAGTTTAAGAGAGAAATTATATCGCTCCTGACCGAAAATAGTTTGAGCGTGTAAGACGGATACTTCGGAAATCAACCTAAACAAAAATTTTATAGCCACAAAGCGCGGGTACACATTTTCTGACTTAGTTGACCTGGGAGCCTACATGCCTATTATGTCGTGCGAAGAATGTGAACTTCGTTCATCTTGTAATCACTTATTGTAGTATACTTATATTGTATAATGTATTAATGTTTTATTTTAATGTATTATCGTAACTTGTAACTGTGCTAATTACCTTGTCCTAAATAACTATCCACTAGGGTCATTCTGACCTGTCGATAGTCTTTAAATTAAAAAAAAATATATATATATATGTCGAAGTCCGATCATTGAATACGCCTTCGTCTGCCTTCGAAACTGCCTTCGCCACATCTGATCTGCTGTAATATGTCACCACTAAAAGCCTAGGCAGATTACGATCTGGCGAATTCAACTTGCATGTTCGCGGTTTCATGGCCTCTTTAGAGCTATCGCCTGATTGGCTGAAATTGGCGTTAAGTGAACCGGGCCAAAACCATCTTCTCAGTGAAAGGAACACGAAGCGCCTCCAGATCTCTCCTCGCATTGTTGTTCCATCTTATTAACTCGAGTTAGCCAAAAGGGCACTATCCATTTGAGATCCCTCGATATGACTCACACCACGTTCTATGTTCTTGTGCTCTGTGTTGCCCACCTTTTACTCCAGCTCAATGGAGATTTCTGGAAAATTCTGGAGCGCCATTGAACTATCTAGAAAATGTAGAACGGCCCGAAGAGACTGGCGGTACTGGCGGTACGAAGGTACTGACGTGAACGTA
>JADDOH010005494.1:0-18249 GCA_016648135.1 Agrypnia vestita
CTATATAGTGATATATGCATACGAATTTCTCTTTATCTATGATGTAACATAATCGATCTATGGAAATATGGAAATCTTGCAGCCCAGAATCTCGTATCCTGTTGGTGCATTCGATGCATTTTTCTACTTACGACCAATTTTTCTGCACTATTCATTCATGTAAAATATAGAATATATGATGTTAATTACAATAAGGTAGTAAAAGTGTCAAAGCTATAGAGCTGATGCACTTGTAGCAGTAGAATAGGCGGTCTAGCCACATGTAGTACTCAGAGTATCGTAGAGGCTAAGGAATTGGAAATAATAATAATAAAATACATTAAAGAATTAAAAATATCAATACATAAATTAAATGTTGACTGGTCAATCCACTATCTCAAGTTTTCAACCATGATGATGTTCTCCTTCTTCCGGGGTCCCGACTTCCGGCAATTTTTCCCTGCATTATGAGGTGCAAGTTCTCGTACTTGAATTGAAGAGGTTTTTGGTGAATAGGTGAAAGAAATAAAATATTTAGGAGTAACAATTGATAATAAACTGAAATTCAACAAACATATTTTAATGATTACAAAGAAAATGGCCAAAAAAGTTGGTTTTCTAGGCAGAATAAGAAAGAAACTTAACCTAAAAACGTCACATTTAGTATATAATTCCATTGTAACTCCGCATATAAATTACTGATCAACAATACTATATTTGGGAAATGAAACTGAGAAAGAAAAAATTCAAAACATAGCCGTGAGAACTATCTTAAAATGTAACAAATATACAAGAATTAGTGATATGGTAAAGCAACTAAAGGTAATGACAACAAATGATACAAAACCGTCCTAGTCTTGATACATAAAATTAAAAACCAATTAGTTCCAATATACATGTATAAAAATATGAAATATAATTTCGAGGCCCACACTTATCCTACGAGAAGTGTGGGGGATTTTAGGCTTCCACAATCGAAACTGGCAGGAACACAAAATAGTTTGTACTGTAAAGGTCTTAAATTGTTCAATGAACTAAATTCAGATCAAATAAAAACAAACTAAAAAAGTTCAACACTAAAAAACAAATCTGAGACATCTAGTCTCTATTGTCTTCTATTACGTACTAAATGTATTAGTCAGAAAGAGATAGAAAGTATTTTCATAATCGCGTATAAGAAAGGACAATAAAACATAATTTTGTAGAAAGAATGCGTATGAAGTTGTAGCTAATCGCAATGTTTACATTTTGCCTCCTGCGCTTTTTTCCTTAACAATTTAAAAAATCCAACTTGAAATATGTTTGTTGTGTTAATCGTTGTAATGCTTCATCACATAATAAAGAAAAGGATATAACATAGGTGAGTTTTATTTCAATAATTTGTAGAGAAATTCAAAGCGACTTCAGAGGACGGAGATTTCTGTATTTTCAACGTTGGTAGTCTATGATGTTTTCTCTTTCTTTCTTATAGCGCAGCTAATCAACTCCCGCGATGTGCGTCTATGTTCATAGTAATTCGTGTTATAGATCTGTGTAGCAGATATTTTGGTTCGTAACTAGTCTATATTTATAGTACGTCTATCGTCTCAACGATGTCGTGACCATGTCTCAACGTGCAGGGGGTGGGCACTCGAAGTATTGAGTGACCACCACAAGGTAGCGCCACAGAATAGCCGTGACGTCATACGCATTGTTTATCGTCAGCCATTTTGTATCTTGTGCACGAACCACAAAATAGAGAAGGCACGAACCATAGAATAGCCGTGACGTTTATATCCGGTTCCTTGTCAGTCGCCATTTTCTTTATTCTATGGCGTCTACCGCCTGCATTGACAGGTCGTTGATAATACAACGGGATTGAGAATTGAAACTTTAAAACAGAAAACAAAGCACGATGGAGGTTGCTAGGGCTGAGAAAGTGCAGGTAAATATTTAACAATGCTCTAAATTGTGCATATAAATGATTTAATCTTATTCATCTAAATCCAGCTTTGCATTTGAATAAAAATTCTTCAATGGCGGACACATACAGCATACTATTTTCGTTCTCACGTCGCTATGGCAGTTAACATTTTTATTTTAAATATATTCTTCGGAAGCCAAAGAATTTACCAACTATTTTTTTACCGTAGCATATTAGAATTTGGAATTAGACTTTCGAATTCGAAAGTAATATAAATTTTTACCAGTATTCTTAAATTGCTATTTGTTTATTGATTTCACATTGAAACATTTCCGCTTCTCTGCTGATCCTCCTAATAAGGAAGAAGGGACAGATTCTTTGATAAAGCACCCACTTCAGAACTCTTGGAAGCCGTGGTACCTAGAGCCGAGCCACTCAAATGCGCCATTTGGGAAGATGTGCAAAAGGAAATTACTGCATTTGACACAGTTGAAGATTTCTGGAGGTATATATTTTTTAACATGTATATTGGGGAGCACGGAAATAATGAATAATAATATTGTAACTGTTCAGAACAAATGACATTCATTTTTGAACAGCGAGGTATTGTAAAATCTGCCAAGTGGAGGCACATTATACAAGCATACAATCATGATCGTAGAACAATGACGGATGTGCAAAAACTTCCATCTTTTGTGAATCGTTAAAAATGAAAAATAGAAGCCATCTAATGGTATATAAAAGTGTAGTTAAATACTGAATTGTAATAAAGATAACCTATTATGTGTTAAAATATTGGACCTCTTGAGCTTTCCGTTATAAAGATATATGCTTATTGCAATACATTTTAACTCCTCCGGGCACATTTTTAAGAGCTAAAATATTGTATCTCCTTCACAATATATTTATCTTTATTCTAAACGAAGGCCCTTGCCAAAATATTGTAATTATTTACATCACATACAATGTTTTGGAACACATGTAAATATATGTATTTTACACACTTATAACACTAGAGAATAACAAATATCGTATAGATCCATGTCTCGGATTTAGAGAAATATACCCGTCTGAATGTAGAAAACAAAATTGTACAGTTTGAATTATTTGATAGGGAAATAGTCTGTCATTTTGATGCTCCACACTTACTCAAGGATATTAGAAACAACATGTTAACCAAAAATGTCATTTTTTTAACAGCGGGGTACAGCGCAGAAATGGAATTTTTTTTAGTTCACTGACAAAACTAACCGATTTTCTCATTTTCCCAGATAAATTAAAGAAGATGAAGTTGAAAATGGCAGCCCAGGTTCTTAGCCGATCTCTAGCAGCATCTCTGAATATGCATGCTGGTGTGAGCATCAACAAGGGGACTTCGGAGACATCGGAGTTTGTTCTTTTTATAAATGATTTATTTGATAGTGTTAATGGAAATTGTTTAAACCATCATTTTATTATTGATTCTATATTCTAAATATTTTTTAAAATCTAGTCCGGGCAATTATTATTTAAAACAGTTTTTATTCGCTTATCTCAGAATGTACTAAACGTCACATAGGATTTATTATACAGGTTTATTTGGAAAACATTAATAACTTCGCAGGATTATATTCCTGCCTTAATTATGAGTGGAAAATGTTCAAGCTATTATGACCTGATATTAATAGTTAAGGAGATATACGACATCAAAGTTTGCATTTTTTTTTCAATATTTATGACTTATTTTTTGTGAAACGTTGGACTATTATTACAGTAACTTATATCAAATATGAGAAATTTATTCCCTTTAATACGTTTAAGTCAAATAAAAAAAATAAAAACCTTCGAATTCCAATCGGGAAACATTCCAATTGGAATTTTTCAGGGTTTTTATCATTTTATTTGGCCTGTATTAAAGTGTATGAATTATTCGTAATCGATATGAGTTACTTTAATGATAATCCAACGTTTTACAATAAATAAGTCAGAAATATTGAAAAAAATGCAAACTTTGATGTCGCATATCTCCATAACTATTGATATTAGGTCATGATAGCTTGTACATTTTCGACTCATAATCAAGGCAGGAATATAGTCCTACGAGGTTTTTAATGTTTTCCAAATAACCCTGTATATACAGCGACGATTTGTTATAGATAAGAAACATACTCTGCAATTCACTACTATATTTTGGTATAATCACTAAATTATTTATAATTTAATAATAATTTATAGTATAATCACTAAACATTGTTTTCCTTTATTTTGATTTGTTCAGTAAATTCTTTATCAAATTTTTTAAATGTAACATATACTAAATGTTTTTTATTGTAAAATTTATTATATTCATTATGGAATTGGCGGATTTGATGTAAATAAATATTTAATTCAAATTTATCGTATTTTATTTTAAAACCTTTACATTTTCAGGAATAAATATTAATTTAAACAGATAAATATATAAATAAATCAACCTAAATGTATGTGACGGTCGCTAGGTGGCGACCGTTAAAATCATAGAATTCATGACTTTGTGAGTGCGCGTTCTTTATCTTCTTTATTCTGTGTCAACGTGGTCTCAACTGAGGGCACAGAATAAAGAAGATATAGTCCGTCTAACTTATCTGAAGAATGGCCAAATTTGGAACTAACGACGCCATATTGGATTATCTACAGCTGACAGACCTTTGACAGACTTTGTTTACAAAGGGGTTCACGACTGTTTCAATAGTTTTTTAAGAAAATTTTAGATTGTCACCATGCCAAAAACCATTGAAAGCGGTGTTCGGGAAATCTTGAAAATGCACACGTTTTTTGAAGAGGAACAACGTCTAAAAGCCCCAATTATACCGTTTGATTTTGTTCATAGACTTATTGCCGCCACTTCAGGTTAGTGCTGCCATGCAGTTATAATGATTTCCCCATACTTAGTTTTTTATTTTACTATTATACAATTTCTTCAGGTATTTCTGAATCGGCAATTTACAAAATAGTTAAAGAAGGTAAAGTGGCCGTGGACATGGGCATTAAAATATCTACACCCGGAAAAAAAGAACAAGGATAAGTGGAAAAATTGAATTAGAAGCCGTAAGATGAGAAAAGTTTTAGAACATATTTTATTCGATAATTTTTTACGTAGAATTTTTATTATTTATACTTTTTATTACAAAATTCATTAACGAGTTCATTTGTATAAACATCTTTTTTCAAAAATAACCTTTTTTATTTATGCACATTAAAGACTGGTTGCATCAACTTACTTTATAGCAATAGTTCATTTAAAGCATAGATTTTTACGAGAGCAAGTTGATCGGTGGAAAATGCAAAATATCTATGCTTTGAACGAAAGATTACTATAAACCAAGTTGATACAACGGCCCTAAATCGATTGATATCCTTAGGTGTTACTGAGTTAAACATGGTGGTCATGATCATTAGGTGTAGACACCGAATAAAACCAGCACCACACTGCGCGGATCTTCCGCCGCGTCTCTTCTGTCGTGGAACATCGCTACATTTCTTTCCATACAATATGCGCTTATTAAACACACTACGCGGATGATCGGTCGATCTATTTGCTTTGCCGAATTGGCGCAACGGAAAAAACGTGGCGGAAGATCTGCGTAATGTGGCGCCGGCCTAAAAGAATTATTATTGTTTGGTTTTTTTTTCCTGAAAATTGTATTTTTCTTTGATTTTGAAAAAACGCCATTTTGTGACGTTGTGTATTTTACGAATGTATATTTTGATAAATTTATTTGTACGTTAGTTTACATTTTTTGTTTTTTATCGTGTCGTATACTGCTTAATAACTTGTTTAAGAAAAAACGACTTTGCATAAAATTCCCTACAAATAAGATAATTTTTAGACTATGGGCAGTACCACAACGATTGGGACGCCCTCCTTATTCTCCAGATAAGTTGGACGGACTATATAGTGATATATGCATACGAATTTCTCTTTATCTATGATGTAACATAATCGATCTATGGAAATATGGAAATCTTGCAGCCCAGAATCTCGTATCCTGTTGGTGCATTCGATGCATTTTTCTACTTACGACCAATTTTTCTGCACTATTCATTCATGTTAAATATAGAATATATGATATTAATTACAATAAGGTAGTAAAAGTGTCAAAGCTATAGAGCTGATGCACTTGTAGCAGTAGAATAGGCGGTCTAGCCACATGTAGTACTCAGAGTATCGTAGAGGCTAAGGAATTGGAAATAATAATAATAAAATACATTAAAGAATTAAAAATATCAATACATAAATTAAATGTTGACTGGTCAATCCACTATCTCAAGTTTTCAACCATGATGATGTTCTCCTTCTTCCGGGGTCCCGACTTCCGGCAATTTTTCCCTGCATTATGAGGTGCAAGTTCTCGTACTTGAATTAAAGAGGTTTTTGGTGAATAGGTGAAAGAAATAAAAGATTTAGGAGTAGCAATTGATAATAAACTGAAATTCAACAAACATATTTTAATGATTACAAAGAAAATGGCCAAAAAAGTTGGTTTTCTAGGCAGAATAAGAAAGAAACTTAACCTAAAAACGTCACATTTACTATATAATTCCATTGTACCTCCGCATATAAATTACTGATCAATAATACTATATTTGGGAAATGAAACTGAGAAAGAAAAAATTCAAAACATAGCCGTGAGAACTATCTTAAAATGTAACAAATATACAAGAATTAGTGATATGGTAAAGCAACTAAAGGTAATGACAACAAATGATACAAAACCGTCCTAGTCTTGATACATAAAATTAAAAACCAATTAGTTCCAATATACATGTATAAAAATATGAAATATAATTTCGAGGCCCACACTTATCCTACGAGAAGTGTGGGGGATTTTAGGCTTCCACAATCGAAACTGGCAGGAACACAAAATAGTTTGTACTGTAAAGGTCTTAAATTGTTCAATGAACTAAATTCAGATCAAATAAAAACAAACTAAAAAAGTTCAATACTAAAAAACAAATCTGAGACATCTAGTCTCTATTGTCTTCTATTACGTACTAAATGTATTAGTCAGAAAGAGATAGAAAGTATTTTCATAATCGCGTATAAGAAAGGACAATAAAACATAATTTTGTAGAAAGAATGCGTATGAAGTTGTAGCTAATCGCAATGTTTACATTTTGCCTCCTGCGCTTTTTTCCTTAACAATTTAAAAAATCCAACTTGAAATATGTTTGTTGTGTTAATCGTTGTAATGCTTCATCACATAATAAAGAAAAGGATATAACATAGGTGAGTTTTATTTCAATAATTTGTAGAGAAATTCAAAGCGACTTCAGAGGACGGAGATTTCTGTATTTTCAACGTTGGTAGTCTATGATGTTTTCTCTTTCTTTCTTATAGCGCAGCTAATCAACTCCCGCGATGTGCGTCTATGTTCATAGTAATTCGTGTTATAGATCTGTGTAGCAGATATTTTGGTTCGTAACTAGTCTATATTTATAGTACGTCTATCGTCTCAACGATGTCGTGACCATGTCTCAACGTGCAGGGGGTGGGCACTCGAAGTATTGAGTGACCACCACAAGGTAGCGCCACAGAATAGCCGTGACCAGGGCCTGCGCACTCTATCCATAAAGTTTCGATTCCGTTATAATGGCGTCAATTCTTTTATGGGAAATTTTTTAAATTTCATTTTTCGGCGGTTCTAATTTGGTGTCAGTACTTACCTACCCTTGCCAACTATTTTAACAATTATTGTAGTGGTATTAATGTTGGTTTCGCAAAATGTTCACATTGGTTACACTGTTCACAAATATTCTGTGGTTCACAATTTGCGACGCCATTTTAATTTTTCAATATCAAATATGTCTTTATTTTGTGGCGATTTTGCTTGTTTATTTTTTACAATCCCGCTACCACGTCACCGCCTCCGACATTGACATCCTCTGATAATATGTTTGTTTCGATATGAAACTGAATATTGACATTTCACAAAGGATATCTGCTACAAAAACGAAATATTTTATCGTCCTTTTGAACTGTCATACTGAAACCGAAAATACACGTGAGTGATTGTATTTTATATTTATATTATTATATTTGGAATGTTTTATTATAATTGTGTTTGAAAGTTTATTAGAAAAAGTTATTTTACAAAGGAAAACTAATTTACATAGGGTATAAAAGCGAAGGCAGCAATATCCAAAAAATTGTTTTGAATGTAGTCACAGAGGATTACTAATTTAAAATTAACCGAATTCTAGATTTTATGTATTATTTTATCCCTTCCAAAATCTTGTTTCCTATAAATTTACAGGCTATGTTTCCCATAAAATCTCAATACTGTTGACTCATTTGTCCAAGTTTTCCGTATGATTAAAATACAAAAAAAAATTATGGTTAATTATTATTACATCATTATCTTTGTATAACATGCATACAATTATTAATTAAGAGTTATTATTATTTCACTGCTGGTTTTAGAAAGAACAGAACTTCCCACTGACATGTGTAAATGATAAGTAAAATTATTATGTCTACAGATTCAAGTCCAAGGAGATGAATATTGGTGTGACGAATGAATATCTCAATGGAATCCTCAGAACCCAGCTCCAGCAAAGGAGATGAGGGTAAGAATATACAACTATAATCTATAACTAAATATTTTTTAAACAATGCTTGCTTGTGTTGTATTTTTTTTAATACACAATACATACATTAATAAATGTTTACAACATGAATAAAATAAATTTAAATAACAGTACTAAAATATTAAACTAGTAAACTAAAAAGTAATTTCATAAATAAATTTACAAAATAAATAATTTAGTCAAAGTATGTTTATGTTAATAAAATTTAATTAAAGATGGACACACTCTCCCACACTTATTAATTTAATTTAATTGTTAATACCCATTAATTTAATTTAATTGTTAATAAAATTTAGTTAAAAATGGACACACTCATCTGTCATTTTCCAGCGTTGTCAAATTTAACAGATTGTATTATTTTTAAGGTTAAAATCAAGAAGAAGAAGAAAGAAAGCGTTGCTGCCTAACCGGTCTGTAGCAGCATTCTTAAAAATCCATGCAGATGTAAGCATCGACAAAGAGGCTTCACAGACAGTGGACTTTGTAAAATATTATTAGAAATGTAAAAATAATGTGCATAATAATATCGAACCATGAGTACTTTAGTGTATTAAGTGAAAAATGCAGTTTTGAGATATCGGCGTTAGATGTTATAAATTTCTTTATCAAATTGATTTTCAATTATTTGTTTTAGAATTTTTTGAATATTGCAAGGATTTGGATTGCCTCACATGCACCCATCGATAAACCTTATATTTGCGTATAAGGTTTATCAATGGGTACAGCATAATATAACTATTTTATTATATTTTGATTGAGACAAGGTTTTATAAAAGAGATAAATCATTTAGACCTTCCGACAAATCTGGTGTTTTTAGTATATCTAAAATTAGTGTTTTGCTTTCCTGAATGGGAACATTAATGAATGATCTTGCAATATCAAATGATACTAACTTTTCATTCAATATCTTTTAAGGTATTGACTACATGAAATTTTAATTGTATACTTTGGTTTAAATACGTTGGAGTTATTTAATATTTTTGTAATGATTGAAGTTATTTTGAATGTTGGGGAATTGCATTACATTGGGATACTGCTGATCTGATGGGGCTGTTTCCTTTGTGAATTTTGAGAAAGCCGTATAATTTTGCGATCATTAACACTGTTTGCCTTTTTTCCTTACAAATTAAACTTATGGAAGTTATTGTCCGATCGTCCTGATGAAGATATAATACAGTATCGAAATCATTAGACGTTTAAAAAAAATATGTGTGGTTTTTAACGCTATAAGCATAAAAAATATTAAATCATTTGTTCTACTTTTTTAGTTTCAAACCGCTTGATCTTACTGACCGGTTATATTATTTGCAATGCATTGTAAATGATGTCTTATTGATATCTGTTCTTGTATACGCTTATTTAATTGAAAATAATTATTCTGAACATTGAAGTGTAAAATGACAATTGAAAAGAATACTTTTTTTGTTGTGTATCCAGAATAATTATTATGTATGTGTAATGTATATGTATGTAAGAATCGTTGAAAATACTGTCAACCCATTAGAATGTACTCTGTTTATCATATCTTCACACTTTTGATCATTTAGATGATATTCCTAACCTTTTTTTATTATTTTAAAAATTTATTCTTTAAATAGGAAATATAATAATTTTATATTTCTTTATATATACAGCATTACATATAATTATTTAAAATTTTATTCTAACTAAAGTATCACATATTTTTTTAGTTTCCTCTTAAAGTTGTTATATTATTTACATCTCTAATGTCCCTGGTAGTTTTATGTATAGTTTCGTTGTAGTAGTAGTTTTATATATAGCACTGTGCATGATTAAAATTTGTGATTTTTTTTTAATGTAATCTTTTCATCTTCTCTTGTTTCATGTTTGTCATGTTTGTGTTTGTTTTTTCTTAATACTTCAAAGATGTTGTATCCATTATTAATTTTATACATAAGTAGAAATAGAATTAAATTTAATTATTTGTCTATTATTGGTAAATTTTCTAGCACCACTTTAATTCTTGTGTATTGATTTATTTTTAGTATAATTCTTTATGCTTTCTTTTCGAGTATTGTTATTTTTTCAATTCTTCTTCAACCCAGAAATAGTATACTGTCGCAGTAGTTGATGTGGGGGACAATTATTGCGTTATATAATATATTTTTGCTCAATTCTGTTTTGATCTCTTCTGATTCTTTCCAAGGGTGAAATTCATTTTGCTATTTTTTGTTACATATTTTGTGTTCAATGTAAAGTTTAGTTTATGATTTATAATTGCTCCCAAATATTTTACATCGAATTGGGTAGGAATTTATTGCAATGTTTTTTTTAAATCAATATTTGTTGAATTTTTCCAATGTATATTTGTACTTAAAACAATCATTCTGAATCTAAAAAATATATTATTTGAATGTTACATTTTTTATCACATCACTTAAATAATATTAGTAATAATATTAACAGGCAATGAAAATTGACTACCACATGAATACGAAGTGTAATCTTATTTTGTATAATCATCACAAATCATTGATTTCCTTTATCTATTAAAATGGTAGCTTGTGGTGTAAATTATTTACTGATCAATGTTACATTTTATTTTCTAAAATATTAATAATTACAAAATATATAATATTGAATTTTTATTTTCTTTGCGAGTTTTGGTATTTTAAAAAATATTAATTCTATGTTTTTGAATTGAATGAATTTTAAATATGAACATTGTTTTTAAAACAAAATCATCTATTTTAATCTGAAATTATGTTCATTATGTAAACATATTCCTTCTCTAAACATGAGATTTTTCTTTTACAGAGAGGTAGTGTGTAAAATTTAAAAAATATGCTGTAACAATATTGACGAATTTAAAAATAATTGTCAGTTTTCTTTGCCAATTCTTTTTCTGACTCTTATTATAGAATTAGTGGATAATACATTTTTAATTAAATGTACCATCTTTTATTGTTAAACCTTATTTTCATTTTCAGAAACAAACAGCCGTGTTCTGAAAATTGTAATATTGCTATTTCTGTATCTTGACAGTTATTTTATAACATTGTAATGCAGTTAATTTTGACATTTTAAGTTTGACAGATTTGAAATTAATGAATTCAATCAATCAGAAAGCTCTAAAACGTAAATAAACGAAAGTAAAATAAGTTATTCATAATATGTGAATAACTTAGCGTTTGTTTACGTTTTAGAGCTTATCTGATTATTTGAATTCGTTAATTTCAAACCTGTCAAACTTAAAACGTTAAAATTAACAGCATTATAATGTTATACAATAACTGTCATGATACAGAAATAGCAATATTGCTATTTTCAGAATACGGTCTAAATATTCATTTAATTGAAATAAATAAATAAATAAAGAAAAAAAGGACAAATATATAAATAAATAATAATATCTCCCATAGTCGCAAGATGTCACTTTGCAAATAACAGTTGCCATTCTATTTTGGTCTATATTCTGTGATTCTATGGCGTCTACCGCCCGCATTGACAGGTCGTTGATAATACAACGGGATTGAGAATTGAAACATTAAAACAGAAAACAAAGCACGATGGAGGTTGCTAGGGCTGAGGAAGTGCAGGTAAATATTTAACAATGCTCTAAATTGTACATATAAATTATTTAATCTTATTCATCTAAATCCAGCTTTGCATTTGAATAAAAATTCTTCAATGGCGGACACATACAGCATACTATTTTCGTTCTCACGTCGCTATGGCAGTTAACATTTTTATTTTAAATATATTCTTCGGAAGCCAAAGAATTTACCAACTATTTTTTTACCGTAGCATATTAGAATTTGGAATTAGACTTTCGAATTTGAAAGTAAGATAAATTTTCTACCAGTATTCTTAAATTGCTATTTGTTTATTGATTTCAAATTGAAACATTTCAGCTTCTCTGCTGATCTTCCTAACAAGGAAGAAGGGACAGAATCTTTGATAAAGCACCCACTTCAGAACTCTTGGAAGCCATGGCACTTAGAGCCGAGCCACTCAAAAGTGCCATTTGGGGAGATGTGCAAAAGGAAATTACTGCATTTGACACAGTTGAAGATTTCTGGAGGTATATATTTTTTAATATGTATATTGGGGAGTACGGAAATAATGATTAATAATATTGTAACTGTTTAGAATAAATAACATTAATTTTTGAACAGCGAGGTATTGTAAAATCTGCCAGGTGGACATTATACAAGCATACAATCATGATCGTAGAACAATGACGGATGTGCAAAAACTTCCATCTTTTGTGAATCGTTAAAAAGTGAAAAATAGAAGCGATCTAATGGTATATAAAAGTGTAGTTAAATATCGAATTGTAATAAAGATAACTTATTATGTGTTAAAATATTGGACCTCTTGAGCTTTCCGTTATAAAGATATATGCTTATTGCAATACATTTTAACTCCTCCGGGCATATTTTTAATAGCTAAAATATTGATCTCCTTCACAATATATTTATCTTTATTCTAAACGAAGGCCCTTGCCAAAATATTGTAATTATTTACATCACATACAATGTTTTGGAACACATGTAAATATATGTATTTTACACACTTATAACACTAGAGAATAACAAATATCGTATAGATCCATGTCTCGGATTTAGAGAAATATACCCGTCTGAATGTAGAAAACAAAATTGTACAGTTTGAATTATTTGATAGGGAAATAGTCTGTCTTTTTGATGCTCCACACTTACTCAAGGATATTAGAAACAACATGTTAACCAAAAATGTCATTTTTTTTAACAGCGGGGTACAGCGCAGAAATGGAAATTTTTTTAGTTCACTGACAAAACTAACCGATTTTCTCATTTTCCCAGATAAATTAAAGAAGATGAAGTTGAAAATGGCAGCCCAGGTTCTTAGCCGATCTCTAGCAGCATCTCTGAATATGCATGCTGGTGTGAGCATCAACAAGGGGACTTCGGAGACATCGCAGTTTGTTCTTTTTATAAATGATTTATTTGATAGTGTTAATGGAAATTGTTTAAACCATCATTTTATTATTGATTCTATATTCTAAATATTTTTTAAAATCTAGTCCGGGCAATTATTATTTAAACAGTTTTTATTCGCTTATCTCAGAATGTACTAAACGTCACATAGGATTTATTATACAGGTTTATTTGGAAAACATTAATAACTTCGCAGGATTATATTCCTGCCTTAATTATGAGTGGAAAATGTTCAAGCTATTATGACCTGATATTAATAGTTAAGGAGATATGCGACATCAAAGTTTGCATTTTTTTTTCAATATTTCTGACTTATTTTTTGTGAAACGTTGGACTATCATTACAGTAACTTATATCAAATATGAGAATTTTATTCCCTTTAATACAAGTCAAATAAAAAAATAAAAACCTTCGAATTCCAATTGGAATTTTTTCAGGGTTTTTATCATTTTATTTGGCCTGTATTAAAGTTTATGAATTATTCGTAATCGATATGAATTACTTTAATGATAATCCAACGTTTTACAATAAATAAGTCAGAAATATTGAAAAAAATGCAAACTTTGATGTCGCATATCTCCATAACTATTGATATTAGGTCATGATAGCTTGTACATTTTCGACTCATAATCAAGGCAGGAATATAGTCCTACGAGGTTTTTAATGTTTTCCAAATAAACCTGTATAATAAAGCAAATAAAAACTGTTTTAAATAATAATTGCACGGACTAGATTTTTAAAAATATTTAGAATATAGAATCAATAATAAAATGATGTTTTAAACAATTTCCATTAACACTATCAAATAAATCATTTATAAAAAGAACAAACTCCGATGTCTCCGAAGTCCCCTTGTTGATGCTCACACCAGCATGCATATTCAGAGATGCTGCTAGAGATCGGCTAAGAACCTGGGCTATCATTTTCAACTTCATCTTCTTTAATTTATCTGGAAAAATGAGAAAATTGGTTAGTTTTGTCAGTGAACTAAAAAAAATTCCATTTCTGCGCTGTACCCCGCTGTTAAAAAAATGACATTTTTGGTTAACATGTTGTTTCTAATATCCTTGAGTAAGTGTGGAGCATCAAAATGACAGACTATTTCCCTATCAAATAATTCAAACTGTACAATTTTGTTTTCTACATTCAGACGGGTATATTTCTCTAAATCCGAGACATGGATCTATACGATATTTGTTATTCTCTAGTGTTATAAGTGTGTAAAATACATATATTTACATGTGTTCCAAAACATTGTATGTGATGTAAATAATTACAATATTTTGGCAAGGGCCTTCGTTTAGAATAAAGATAAATATATTGTGAAGGAGATACAATATTTTAGCTCTTAAAAATGTGCCCAGAGGAGTTAAAATGTATTGCAATAAGCATATATCTTTATAACGGAAAGCTCAAGAGGTCCAATATTTTAACACATAATAGGTTATCTTTATTACAATTCAGTATTTAACTACACTTTTATATACCATTAGATGGCTTCTATTTTTCATTTTTTAACGATTAACAAAAGATGGAAGTTTTTGCACATCCGTCATTGTTCTACGATCATGATTGTATGCTTGTATAATGTGCCTCCACTTGGCAGATTTTACAATACCTCGCTGTTCAAAAATGAATGTCATTTGTTCTGAACAGTTACAATATTATTATTCATTATTTCCGTGCTCCCCAATATACAAAAATATATACCTCGAGAAATCTTCAACTGTGTCAAATGCAGTAATTTCCTTTTGCACATCTTCCCAAATGGCGCATTTGAGTGGCTCGGCTCTACGTACCACGGCTTCCAAGAGTTCTGAAGTGGGTGTTTATCAAAGAATCTGTCCCTTCTTCTTTATTAGGAAGATCAGCAGAGAAGCTGAAATGTTTCAATGTGAAATCAATAAACAAGTAGCAATTTAAGAATACTGGTAAAAATTTATCTTACTTTCGAATTCGAAAGTCTAATTCCAAATTCTAATATGCTACGGTAAAAAAATAGTTGGTAAATTCTTTGGCTTCCGAAGAATATATCTAAAATAAAAATGTTAACTGCCATAGCGACGTGAGAACGAAAATAGTATGCTGTATGTGTCCGCCATTGAAGAATTTTTATTCAAATGCAAAGCTGGATTTAGATGAATAAGATTAAATCATTTATATGTACAATTTAGAGCATTGTTAAATATTTACCTACACTTCCTCAGCCCTAGCAACCTCCATCGTGCTTTGTTTTCTGTTTTAAAGTTTCAATTCTCAATCCCGTTGTATTATCAACGACCTGTCAATGCAGGCGGTAGACGCCATAGAATAAAGAAATGGCGACTGACAAGGAACCGGATATAAACGTCACGGCTATTCTATGGTTCGTGCCTTCTCTATTTTGTGGTTCGTGCACAAGATACAAAATGGCTGACGATAAACAATGCGTATGACGTCACGGCTATTCTGTGGCGCTACCTTGTGGTGGTCACTCGATACTTCGAGTGCCCACCCCCTGGAATATGACACTAATGACAGCTCGTTAGTAGTGATCATAGAAAAGAGAATATAAGTAGTGATGGTCCGCTCTGTGCAAAGGGTACTAAGTACTACAATGTAGTACTAAATTATACTGAAGCGCATACACACACTTCACATGTTTGTAAGTGTACTGCGTACTACAAAGTACACATTTCAAATTGCACACCACAAATTTTATACTTCAAAGTACACAAGCCAAATTATGTCATACTTCAATTACACAATTCAATTTTATGAAAATTTTTGGCCGATTTTAATGCAAGTCGATGTAGTTAAAATGTATTTTTGAAATCCCACCTCCCCGTCAGATTTTATTTTTGGAAAGTTGATGTAGCTAAATGAGGAAAAGTTTGAATGAAATTGAACAACCCCCCGCATGGTTTAGAAAATTTTATAGTAGTATACTTTTCAAAAAATATTTATTGTAGGTCATTGCAGCAGATATAGACGTATCAGTATAAATTGGCGTGCGAGGGAAGGCGTCCCTGTCGTGTAACAGAAGTTTCCAGGGTGTAAATTTATTACACAATACATAATGTACAGAATTTCCGGTGATCGGTGTCGGAGCCTTTAATAGAAATTAGATCGGGCAACACTAAAGAAAAAGACCAGTAACGGCGGCCGCTCTATCTGTCAACCTGTCAACCGGCAATATCGGTCCATAATATGCTTTTTCAGCTTCGAAAAACTTTAATACTTCATTGGCAATTGTTCTTGCACCATCCCGGACTGTTTTGGATGTTTTGGACATAATAATTCAGTGTATATTGGAAATCAAGATGTCACAGCTCGCGCTTAAATACGGGAATGAACTGAATAACAGGGCGAAGGGTTACCGCTGGGTGCGGGCGGGGCGAGATTTAGTTCCAAAGTCACCGCACGCAAACTTACGTTGGGCAAGCAATACAAGTTTGTAGTTGTACTACAATTACTTCACTTCTTGTAGTTTATTGAAGCAGATGAAGTATATAATATTTCGGTACCTACTACAAATGTAGTCTTCAAACTGGTGAACGTGTGCGTGTTGTAGTCTTAATTTTGAACATTTTCCGTTCGCTACTCGCTAGTGATGAATCCGCTATAGGGTTTTTGAATACCGGATTTTTTCAATACCGGTATAAATATCGAATGTTTTTTTCTCAGTACCGGAATCCGGGGATACCAGTATTGATAAATAAAATACGTTTTTTTTTCAGATTTGCCATTCTTTTTGGAAGTAGATATTTATGTAGAAGGTATTTTCTCGAGTAAATAAAACAAACAAGTTTTTCATGCATAATCATCATTTATTTATATTACGTGTCAGTCAGATCAGCCTTTTTTATGATAATTCGTTTTATACAAATTATGTCCAAAATTCCGGCAATAATCAGTTTAGGCCCGGTAGTTTCAAGTTGGATCAAAGTCACGGTAAAGTTTAAACTCGAGTTTTTAGTAACTTTTTTCAAAAACTGGTTGTTTCAACTCGGATTAAGCAAAATCTGTGGGAAAATTCTGAGCGGAAATATGAGTTTAAACTCTCGGTCAGAAACGCGCATGCGCACTGCGCGATTTAATTGACATCTGTCAATAAAATCTTTGTTTATTAATTTTTCGATATTTTACATACAAAGGTCGAAATATACAATATTATGCAGGGTGACACAGCCTTTTCTGACGATTGACTGATCTTACAGTATATTCTTAACAGAAGTAATTTACTTAGACATCGAACAATACTTTTTTGTCGGAAGACATTGATTTTTCCGTAACTCTAAATTAATTTTACCGCAGGGCATTGTCGACAATACTGTTTTTCAAGGTTTCTATTTCACTCAGGTTTTGATAATTTTACATGAAAGGTAGGTACTGATGTATCTGGAATTCTGTTTCTTGGACTGTGGATAGGGTCAGCCATTACCAGAGCAATGGCTCCTCAGATCACATTTTAATCAGTCGAAGAGCTCTATAAAAATCAGAAATATATGTCATTATGCCCAAACAAAATATCAAGTTACGACAAACCGTACTAGGTACCAGATTTGATAATTGCTATATTTCAAGATACCGAAATTATGCCCTCAAGCAATTTTTAATGCTACAACGGGCCTGAAGGCCCAATTAAATGCGGTCCGGCAAAAACACCTAGATTTTAAAGAAATCGGAAAGATGTATTGCGACCTCACCGGGAATCGAACCCGGAATCTTCAGTATGAAGAGCCAGTGAAATGGCCGCTGGACTATGAATTTCAATTTTATTAACCAATGTCTTCGCATGGTTTGGTCATGTGGAACTTGATGAGCAAGGAAAG
>JADDOH010005495.1:0-13000 GCA_016648135.1 Agrypnia vestita
GTTTGTGCATTGATAACAAAATTTTATTATTCTTAATATGATGTAATGAATATGGTTGCATGATTGACATCTTCGTCGACAGTCTGGAGAAAGTAAAGTTTACACTTAAAGAGGCAATACTGCTTCGTTACTGACTTCAGCTGTTAATATGTAATGGTGGGTAATATATATTTTTCGTACACATTGCCGCTTTGTACTTTATATTTTTAATTTCTGTACTCATGTTTTGGTGCTATTCCGGTACTTTTAATAAGTTGCTACTTGTAATTTATATTGTTTAATGTATGTTCTTTTAATTTTATGATATATTTTTTTCATGTAAAAGCCTATACGCATTGCTGCTCGTTACCTACTCTACATTTTTAATTTTTATACTCATGATTTGGTGCTATTCCTGAAACTTTTAATGTATGTGCTTTTTGAAATTTATTTTATACTCTTTATGTAAAAGCCTAATGGTCGTAAACAAATAAATAAAAATAAATAAATAAATAATTTTATTATCATCTCGAATATTTGATATCCACTCTCCGGAAAATTTTAATATATTTTAAATCATTTTAATATAATTTATCATTTTAATATGGTTTAGGAATAACGGAATTCTGTAATTTCTACGAGTATAAACAACCCCAATCTTACCAAATCCATTTTATGTAGTGAAAGACGCGGGACTTATATTCTCCCTAAAATGTAAAATGAACCCGGTCTAGATGAGGCATCCTTATTTAGTTTCAGGACAACGAGTTTTACGCGTTCCACGAGGAATATGATATAACCCGATCTAAACGAAGGTAATTTTATACAATTTTAGGACAACGGAACTTACAAATTTCATAAAGTATATCGTGAAGCCAATCTAGGCGGAGACACTACGTATATATTAAACAGAGTAAGGGTTTAAATTTTACCATCAAGTCTAATATACCGCAAGAACGTCCTAGGCATAGTAAACAAAATAGCGGTCAAAACTGAAGTGTTTCTATGTTCACACGTTTAGCTCAACACGAATATTATAAGTTTCACAGTTATAATACAAGACGCGAATTCCTAAACGAATCATTTTTAAATAGTTCTAATTGGAATCTACATGTTTCATATTTATTAAATGAAGGCGCGAATTCTAAACGAAACACTAACATTGTTTAAAACGGGACCCTATATTTATATATGCTTAAAATGAAACGCGAATTCCTGAACGATAGCATTTTATATAACTAAATGTAACGAAATCTTATATAGTTTATAAATAAGAAGACCCGGCCCCAGGCGGTTTTTATATATTTTCAATATAACGAGGTCCTATAACATCTTTATAAGTATAATACAACCCCGGTCTAACGAAACACTGTACTAGAAGTTTTTATATGTTTGAATACATGATATACGTTTTTTTTTTATACACGTTTTTATACGCGAGATTTACGTCTTCGTACAGTACGAAGTACCCCAAATTATACAATCGCGAAGTTTACATCACTCCTAATGTATAACCAGAACTAATTGAAACATTTTTTCATAGTTTAAGTCCGCGAGGCAAATATCTTTCATAAAATATAAAATAACCAGAATCAAATTAAACATATTTTTTACCTTATAGACTTTCCCCAACGCGCGTAATAATCCCGGCCACATGAAACGTTTTTATATGTTTTAATAGCGCGGGACCTATGTTTTCCTATATAATATAAGATAACCCGGGCCGAACGGAAGCAATTTTATATACTTTATAAAATAGTGAAACTTGTACTTCTGTAAAACCGTAAATAAACCCCGACCCCCACGAGATTATTTTATATAATTTTTTAGAATAATGACATTTCATACATCTGTAAAATTGTAAATAAGTCCCGACTCTCACGAAATTACTCTATATAATTTTAAACGAAATGGAAATCTAGATTATTATGGGCTGAACCTGATACCCCGCGAGATCAGCTATATAATTTTCACTAGACGTATTTTTAATCCCAGAATTTATTCGCTATAATTTTAACGGACTCTTACTATAAAACATAAACAAAAAAAAATATTAAAATAAACTAAATATTCTTTCTATAACTAAAATAAATCCGGTCTAATCGAAACATTTCATATAACGAAATATTATATGCCTCACAAATGTAAAAATTAAAATGAGACCTCGCGTATTTAGCAAAAGATAGGTATTTTTATAAGACTTATTTAAAATCGAATCTGTTAGTAACAACTCCTTTATCTTTTAACAACTTCCCGCGTGTTTAACATAAAATAGGTATCTTTATAACGCACAGCTAGTTTCCAGAGATCCGCCAATACTATTCCTGTATACTTAGTAAAACGAAAATAAACTAAATTTGAACCCTAGCGGTTCCTGAAATTCTGCGAGTATTATTCTGTGAACCTAGTAAGACGATAAAAATAATTAACTTTATAGAACGTAGTGATTTCCGAAGTTCTGATATGCCAAATTAATTATCTTTATAAAATAAAATCAAACCCGTACCCTGAGTTAAAACTCTTTGAACAGGACCTCGCGTATTTAGCATAAGATAGGTATTTTTATAAGACTTATGAACAATTTCCCGCGTGTTTAGCATAAAATAGGTATCTTTATAACGCACAGCTAGTTTCCAGAGATCCGCCAATACTATACTTAGTAAAACGAGAATTTAACTAAAATTGAACTCTACCGTTTCCTGAAATTCTGCGAATATTATTCTGTGAACCTAGTAAGACGACAAAAATAATTAACTTTATAGAACATAGTGATTTCCGAAGTTCCGATATGCCAGATTAATTACCTTTATAAAATAAAATCAATCCCGTACTCTGAGTTAAAACTCTTTTAACAGGACCTCGCGTATTTAGCATAAGATAGGTATTTTTACAAGATTTATTAACAATTTCCCGCGTGTTTAGCATAAAATAGGTATCTTTATAACGCACAGCTAGTTTCCAGAGATCCGCCAATACTATACTTAGTAAAACGAGAATTTAACTAAATTCGAACTCTACCGTTTCCTGAAATTCTGCGAATATTATTCTGTGAACCTAGTAAGACGACAAAAATAATTAACTTTATAGAACATAGTGATTTCCGAAGTTCCGATATGCCAGATTAATTACCTTTATAAAATAAAATCAATCCCTTACTCTGAGTTAAAACTCTTTTAACAGGACCTCGCGTATTTAGCATAAGATAGGTATTTTTACAAGATTTATTAACAATTTCCCGCGTGTTTAGCATAAAATAGGTATCTTTATAACGCACAGCTAGTTTCCGGAGATCTGCAAATATCAGTTCTATATATGCCGGACTAATCAACTTAATAAAGCGCAGTAATTTCCGAAGTCCTAATATGCCAAATTAATTACCCTTTATAAAATAAAATCAAACCCGTACCCCCCTTTTCTTTTAACGTGAGCAACCAACAATGTCGAAGAATATATTTACCCGTACACAACTTTCACTTGAAATCAAACTATAATTTTCACTATATCCACTGGACACTCCAAGTCGACGGCAACTTTCACTCAAAAAACCAACCGACGCGGATTTCGCGTCCCGTAGACGCTTCACACCAACTTCCTGATTTCTGCTGTGTCTTGACATTTTAAACCCCCCCTAGCAGCCAAAGGTCCTAAGTCGTGTGTTTCCAGGATTTTCAATATCCTACTTTCCTTGAAACCAAATTCTTTGTTCCTAAGATTCAATTTGGCAAAAAAAAACCATATCTCCACTCGGATATGTCAGTTGATCCCACCTCCTATTGCCGTCTCTATCTCCATCCCCGTGCCCGTTTGGGACGGACTTGGTGGCTTCAGACGGTTTGAACTCGCTCCACAAGCGCGATAGTTAATTTTTAATATTTAATTTCTAAGTTCAGTCCATATTGTCGTTTGATCAACCGTAACCACAATCTATCGGGTACTCCCCTAATCATAGTTGATGTTTCTTCATTATCTACCATTATCCTGTCCCGTTCTCCCGTATTTCCGCTCGTCTTTATCGGAAATTTAACGGTTCTTGGCCGCTATATCATGGGATCAATTTCCATATATTCACCACGTGCACACTGCATACCTAGATATAACAATCATCCAAAGGCACTATACCTAATTTTAAATTAATTTTGGGCGATCTTTCCTCGTGGGTCCCCAATGAATCCTGTCTTTTGGCCGCGACTCTCCGCGCACAGGGACGTATTAGCTCCCTCCGTTGCGGAATTTAAACATAATTTGTAACCATTTATTATTATTTTTATTGGCAGTAAGATTGATCCACAAGATAACTATGTTACATAGACAGTGAATATTCTCGAACAATATAATACTGGAAGAGTACTATTCGCTATAACACAATAAACTATTAATGTAAGTTAAATTAAATTTTTAAATTCAGTGGAAGATTTTTAAGATCGTTTTGCTTTTATTTTTTTCCCAAAACAAAATAAATAAACAAATAAATAAACACACAGATACACACTCACACAACCCACTATTGGACATGTTTTTATTATTCTTTTATCGATTGTATGTTTGTGTTTTCGCGTAATTGGCCCAAAACTCTGTGCATCAATTATTGTCTTTTCTTCAAAGATTGATTAATTATATGGCTGTAAGAAACCCAATAAATGAAAACAAATAACACAAATAAGTAAATAAACCTCCAGTGCCGCAGGCAAGGCGTCGGATTAATTCAGTGCTCATTCATTGCCAAGGCACTGGACGCCTCCGCTGATAACTATATACCGCTCACCATGTTCTTATAGGTGTGTTGAAAGATTGCTAGTATCTGTCGAATCGGTCTCAAGTAGTTGTCTGTATTTGTACGTTTATCATTATTACATGCTCTTGCTTTATCCGTTCCACTTCACATTATTGTTCCTCCCGTCTTCGAATTTCTATCACACTATGTTCTCCTATGTTTTTGGTACTTATATGCTTGCTTTTACTTGCATTTACTCCTATATATATTTGTTTCATTTATCCATCCATCTATAAGATCCCCATACGCTTTATCCTTTTATTTCATGTGTATATGGGCCGCAAATTCATATTATTTTATTTACAATATTCTTATCTAGATTGTTGCGCGGTATGATTGATAATCCTCAAATTATGCAGAGCATTGGTTTGTATGCTCCTGATAATTACACTAGACATCGTCAGCATAGATTGTTTCACATTCCAATATACAGGACCAACCTGCCGATGGTTATGCCTGTTGGAAGAGCCACAGCCATGCTGAACAAAATCGCTTTGGGTATTGATATATTCCATGTGTCTGAGGGGGTTTTCCGAAGCGGGGTTCTCCTACACCTTTGGCCAGATTTATGTTATTTTTAATTTATTAAATATTTTCATTTTTGATATATACTTCTAATATGTATGCCTTAAACATTTTGTTTGTCATGTACATATTATCATGAAATAAATTGAATTGAATTGAATTGAATTGAATACACTTGTTCCAATTATGTTTTGTGGTTATTACTACCAAACCCGGCGAAATCTGAGCTAGAATAGCCAATCGTATACACGTTACCCGTCCTGTTGAAACTACGCTAACGTCGGACAGGTTTGTAGTGATTACATAGTTAATATATTGTATCTATATTCGAGTATATTATTTTCTTGTCGTGCCATTAATATGCTTACACATTATCGTTATCTCTTTCCTAACTGTATATACCGTCATTGCACAATTACCTATCTGTTGTAAAAGCCTGAAGAGCGTTAGTCTACAGATAAATATATTAGAATTATAGTTAACTTCTCTACCCGCCTACGTTATTCGACTCCCGCGAAACGAAAATGAATCATTATTCGCTCCTCGATAGAGCGTCAGTCTACAGATAAATATAATGGAATTATAGTTAAATTTCCTATCTGCCTACGTTATCCGACTCCCGCGAAACGAAAATAAATCATTATCCGCTCAGTTAAGGTCACCCCTCTGGTACAACGTATACGTTTAATCCGTGCTCCACGGCCAATTCTTATAAATTATTTATGGGCGTTTTCCTCGCGCGATCCCCCGATTAGAACCTGCCTTCCTTGCCTTTGCTCATATTCTGCTATCTCTCTCGCGCGGCAATCCACTTAAGAAGGCGATTAATGACGTTTAAGCGGTTTCAAAACCACAGCAAAAAAGGCCATAATTCTGAAACCTCGTGGAACTGTCAATATCATCGTCACCTCAGAGTAGACGTTAATCGGTTTTTTAACGGCTCAAACTGCAATTATCGCGACCCAAATCTACGAAAGCCGTGTTCAGTATTTTTTTTTGGGAAGCACATGTGGACCGCTCGGACCGCGCCGATCGTCAACCATTTGTACCAAACGCGACTTTACCACAAGATTAATATGTTTTATAAGAATTGAATATTAACTGCTCGTAACCTATATCCGATCAATCGCTACTAACTCCGTCCCAATACTAGCGTTTCATCATCCCCAAATTTTTGTAGCGCCAATACTCCGCCAGGTGGGTTTAGCTCAATTTTTTCCCGCGTAGCATTTAAATCATCTTAGAGTTCAAAATAAAAATAATAAAATAAAAAAAAAAAATCTATAGAAACAGGTGATTCATCACATGCCCCCCTATTGTTCCGTGTCAGGAGTCTTATTACGTCTAGGAATCAGTCACCTGGCGCGGAACAACACATAGGCCTAGGGTAACTGCTTTTAGTCTATCCATTTTCCCGATATTATCTGTGCCTCACGTCCCCCCCCCCCTAGGTTCCTTAGTCTCTCCTCCCCCCCTAATCGCCTAGCCACCCCCCTAACTCCTTTAGCTCGTCGCCCGGCGTCGTACACAGCCCTTCAACCACACCTTCGTTTTCATGTTTCCGCGTGCCTCTAATCACACCTGCGAGATTGTCGCATGGGAACTTAAGGTCCCCCACTGTGGTGCTCGGTGCAAAATGGAAATACATTTATCTTAACCTAATGAGCACGCCCCCGCCCGCGTGCTTAGGTGGCCCACTACCATAGTGTGACAGGACCTCCCTCTTCCATATCTTCCTGGTCCATGCCTCCCCCCTAACACTACAGTCGCCCCCCAAGGCCTCCTTGTCCTCTTGATTTACGAAACATTCAGCAGTTTCTGCCGTTCGCGTCACGTCGAAACAGGTCATCGGAGATATGCTTATCAACTGTCGTTCCAGCAAGTCCTCGTTCCTTGCCTAAGATCCAATGACTCTTATTCCGCATTTACCGGCCTCCAAAATATGCCCCTCCCCCCTAAAACTTGATGTCCCTCAGAACCGTAGCCATGTTCGCAACCCTCCCCCCTAATTCCGAAATAATCCACTAATACTATTCTGTCCTCCATAGCTCCCCCCTAATGGTTTAATTACCCCCCTAATCCAAAATTCAACATTCGCCGATACTAATCGATAACATCATACGCCCCCCCCTAATGGATCGTTATTAATCGCCCAGAATCGCATTCGTAGCGATAACTTGTTATTCGAAACGATAATCGTAATTTTATTAACTGATGGTCACTTCCCGGCGTGTTCACGACGACCGATTGTTCGTTATACCGAATACCCATAGTTCAGAATAATTTGTTGTAATGGATTGTTCGCTGGTTGAAACGTGAAATGACCATAAAACGTTATACGAAATTGCGTCGTAGCAACATGTACGTAATACGAGACGTTCGCATTTGAAAGGTTCGTTGTGGCGAGCTGTTCGTTAACCGAGACGCGTAGTGCTCGACGATCGTTGCGCGAGGAATTCGTTGAAGTGAAACATACGTAATACGAGATGTCCGTGACCCTAACGGTTCGCTGTATGAATCGTTCGTTGTGGCGAGTTGTTCGCTAACCGAAACGCATAGTGTCCGATGATCCCTGAACGAGAAGTTCGTTGTAGTGAGTCACACGCAATACGAGGCGTCCGCAGTCCTAAAAATTCGTAATGCAAACTGTTTGCCGCGGCGAATCGTTCATTAATCATAGCGTTCACCGTCGTGGGCAAGACGTGGAGCATTCGTTGTTGTGAATCGTACGACGCGCGAGATACTTGGGATACACTATTATTTCTTCTAACTTTCTAGCTGTTTCTAATCTAATAGTATTTACTGTAATTATTTAAATACTAAAATGTCCGTTAACTATACACTCTTTTTTTTTTGAAATTGTAATAATCTTTTCTCTTTTATACCTAATCTAACATGTAAATTGCACCTATTTTCCATCAACATTCATGTCCCTTCATAATGTATGCCCAGGCTCCTGGTCGCGGCGCCATTTGTGATGGGTCCTCTTCTTCGCCTTTCAGCTCGATCCTACTCCTAACTGAGTTTACGCCTTGTTAGAGGCAAACAAGCTATCTATCTACGTCGGGTGAAGGCTCTACGGCTTTTAACGTAGTATTTCCAAACACCCTCGCTTTATTCAAGACCTCCCCAGTTCACGTTGTGTAATTTTTTGTTTCGAACTATAGGGGATGAATTGGTTTTGTGGTAACCCTAACGCAAGCTAAATTAAATTAAATACTGGGGTATGAAGTTCGTGAATGTTCATGGAAAACGCAAACAAAACTACCTAGCACGTCAATTAAGCCCTACGGTGCAATTGCTAAACATACTATGTTCCGTGGCCCTATATTATTTACCTATCATTCCTACGGTCTGAAACCACTGCATCTGGTGTAGCTGCGCTTCCAGAGTGCGCGGTCCTCTGCTCCCACGCCCTCTCCGCTCGATCCCCATTGTCTTACCTGTATGGGATCGACCGCCATCCACTGGAAAGGTTAGTAACGTGCCGTTATCACATGCGCATGCACATATAGAGTACATAGATCCCCTGAAAGCCCTCGAGTCCTTCGTAGCCGCTCCTATGGATGATTCCGTCTTCGACGCCCTCGCTGATTAATAATTTTATCTTCCGCCGTTATCTCGCTGTGCTTATTCCCGACGATCTTTTATATTTACTCTGCATTATCTTTATATCAATTACATTGTTACGTTTATTTACTAGCCGGCCTAAGTTCCGTCACCTGTATCTGGCCCTATGTCTCATTCTAGTGGTACGTTGGGTTCTAATGGATAAGGGGTTTGTAGAAGGTATGTGTAAATGTATGTGTACGCGGAAAATGTGTTTGCTTTAAATTCGGCCCCTCCGTACCCAAAGGCTCATCGGTGACTGATCCCATCTTCCTTCTCCCGACACGAGTTCCGGATACGTTGACCTGAGCCTGGATGCGCCTTTTCATGTTGGGCCTCTTCTGTGCAAAGTACCGCACCATCCCTCGCGTCAGTGTCTGGCGTCCGGGCTCAGAGCCAGTTTGCCCCCCGAATTCCAACTCCTCCAGGTTAAACTAAGTTAAACTACGGTATATATACTGAAGCTACTGTAAAGATGGTCCCGGGCCACCTGTCAAGTCAAAAATATGCGAGTGGGGAGGGGAGTTTCCTAGGCTCCCCAACCCTCGCCTGTGAGCAACTACAGCCCATTGGCCATTCGCGACACTACAGTGACTGCAATCACCCTCCCAGGTAGTACTTATTATAATCTGGTATGCATCAATACGTTCAATCCATTCCAGACGAGGGAAGACATCCGCACGGGTGTTGTGCCACCCGTGAAGAGCCCCCTCATACACTACGTACGAATAGATACATACTAATAAAATATAATATACATACATATACTTACATATACAATACATAAATAAATACTTGTAATGGTTGGTTGCCATGTGGTTTCACGAGGCCATGACCCCTCGTATTAGTAGATGGAAAGGTGGATCTGGACAGTAGGGATATGCCTAGCCCCTGGCCAGGGATGTCGGTGTATTTTCTCCAAATGGTGTACAGCTAGAATCCTGCCATCGATGATGATGGGATCTGCCTAATTATCTCCGACTGATGTGTAACTGGAACCCTGCCATCACTGATGAAGA
Organism: Agrypnia vestita; assembly: GCA_016648135.1. Classification (NCBI taxonomy): domain Eukaryota; kingdom Metazoa; phylum Arthropoda; class Insecta; order Trichoptera; family Phryganeidae; genus Agrypnia; species Agrypnia vestita. Next base: position 9,904 of record JADDOH010005495.1, read on the forward strand.
TGATGTTGTCACTATCGAAACGTCACCTGATGATATTTAGCTGAACCGCCGCTAGTGATGATGATGATGATGATGATACTATCGTAACGTTTCCTGACGATATATATCTGAGACACCGCTAATGATGATGATGATACTATCGGAACGCCTCCTGACTATATATGACTGGGACACCGCTAATGATGATGATGATGATGATACTATTGAAACGTCTCCTGACGATATATAACTGGGACACTGCTAATGATGATGATGTTGATGATACTATCGAAACGCCTCCTGACGATATATAGCTGAACCACCGCTAGTGATGATGATGATGATGATGATACTATCGTAACGTCTCCTGACTATATATAGCCGAAACACCGCTAATGATGATGATGATACTATCGTAACGACTCCTGACGATATACAGCTGAAACACCGCTAATGAGGATGATGATTATGATGATGCTATCGAAACGCCCCCTGACTATATATAACTGGGACACTGCTAATGATGATGATGATGATGATACTATTGAAACACCTCCTGACGATATACGACTGGGACACTGCTATGATGATGATGTTGATGATACTACCGAAACGTCTCCTGACGATATATAACTGGGACACCGCTAATGATGATGTTGATGATGATACTATCGAAACGCCTCCTGACTATATGTAACTGGGACACTGCTAATGATGATGTTGATGATGATACTATCGAAACGCCTCCTGACTACATACAACTGGGACGCTGCTAATGATGGTGATGATGATGATGCTATTGAAACGTCTCCTGACAATATATAACTGGGACGCGGCATACGAATAGACAAATAAATACCTAATTAATTAATGAATCATCAATTAAATAAATAAATAGAAATGAATAATTAAGTTCGGCGTCGAGCACACGGGCCGATGATGATGCTATCGAAACGCCGCCTGACTATATATAACTGGGACGCGGCATATGAATAGACAAATAAATACCTAATTAATTAATGAATCATCAATTAAATAAATAAATAGAAATGAATAATTAAGTTCGGCGTCGAGCACACGGGCCGATGATGATGCTATCGAAACGCCGCCTGACTATATATAACTGGGTCGCGGCATATGAATAGACAAATAAATACCTAATTAATTAACGAATCATCAATTAAATAAATGAATAGAAATGAATAAATAAGTTCGGCGTCGAGCACACGGGCCGATGATGATGCTATCGAAACGCCGCCTGACTATATATAACTGGGTCGCGGCATATGAATAGACAAATAAATACCTAATTAATTAATGAATCATCAATTAAATAAATAAATAGAAATGAATAATTAAGTTCGGCGTCGAGCACACGGGCCGACGATGATGCTATCGAAACGCCGCCTGACTATATATAACTGGGTCGCGGCATATGAATAGACAAATAAATACCTAATTAATTAATGGATCATCAATTAAATAAATAAATAGAAATTGATAGTTAAGTTCGGCGTCGAGCACACGGGCCGATGATGATGCTATCGAAACGCCGCCTGACTATATATAACTGGGTCGCGGCATATGAATAGACAAATAAATACTTAATTAATTAATGAATCATCAATTAAATAAATAAATAGAAATGAATAATTAAGTTCGGCGTCGAGCACACGGGCCGATGATGATGCCATCGAAACGCCGCCTGACTATATATAACTGGGACGCGGCATATGAATAGACAAATAAATACCTAGTGTATTAATGAATCATCAATTAAATAAATAAATAGAAATGAATAAATAAGTTCGGCGTCGAGCACACGGCTCCGATTAGATGCTATCTAACGCCGCCTGACTATATATAACTGGGTCGCGGCATATGAATAGACAAATAAATACTTAATTAATTAATGAATCATCAATTAAATAAATAAATAGAAATGAATAATTAAGTTCGGCGTCGAGCACACGGGCCGATGATGATGCCATCGAAACGCCGCCTGACTATATATAACTGGGACGCGGCATATGAATAGACAAATAAATACCTAATTAATTAATGAATCATCAATTAAATAAATAAATAGAAATGAATAAATAAGTTCGGCGTCGAGCACACGGGCCGCGCGATCCCTGGAAGTTCACACACATGCAGAGAAGGGTTATTTGGCAAATTAATTCGCCCCTATTATGGTCAGTACGGATCCAACATGCAAACAACACCTGTGGGAAAACATATGTAAAGTTTACGGTACAGTGGTTAGCTTTCACTGTCGGCGCTTCTTCCGTCTCTGTCTGGGGTGTCGAACCCGAGACCATTCTTCTTAATCGTGCGCCACCTTTATATATCGTTATAATCTCAAAACGGAAAGAGGATGTCATGACTTACCCATCTGCCGCCGATTATATCCATTCCAGTGCATCGTAGTTTCACTTTATGTACCTCACTTTATACCTAAGGATTGCGAACACTTGCCTTGCACGCGCACCCGATTCACAGGCCCCTAATTAACTATAGTTCGCGACCTAACCTTTGATCCTGCCATCACGCGTTTTTATGTTTCCGTAGCTGGGGCTTAGTATCCAGCCTCGGCAACTATACGGTGTATATACCTTAATCAAACCGAAACTAGACATTATTTTCTTTTCCTTGAATTTATATTCCTCGAGATACCGGAATTAGACTCTAGCTCGACAATTGTAAGTATTTATATATCTTAATAATACTGCAACGTAGTCCTTATTTCCGTCTTACGTATCCGTACTTCCCGGGTCATCGAGACTAGACTCCAATTCTAATGGTCATACTCTAATGATTATACGCACCGATATTTTTCATAAAACCCGTTACCCGTTATTTTCCGATGTTACATATTCTTATATTTATCCGAAATACCGGGATTAAGCTTCGAATCTAGGATTCCATCCATTTATAAGTTTTAACAAACCCATGAAGCAACCACTTGTCCACTTGTTGTTGTTAAAGGATTGATTGCTTCTATAATAAAACCCCACTAGTCTACATCTTTATAAGGTCAATACGTATTACTTTTAGGGTCCGCCGATTTAGTTTTATTATTATTATTATTATTATTATTATTATTATTATTATTATT